>VXAL01016495.1:63549-82168 GCA_013399475.1 Chauna torquata
GCACAGGTTCTCGTGTATTAATTCATGCCAGATTACATGGCAAGCAAAGCAAGCAACACGGTAGCTTCTCTCCTGACCCAGCACACATAGCTTCCTCCCCCACGCCACAGGAGCAGGTCCAGCATGTACATAGGAATGCTCTGATCCAAACGTACCCACACATACATTAAAACACACCAGCCACAATGTGCCGAAGGGGTCCATTCACTTTAATTCTACCCATCCTCTTCGGGGTTCATAGTTCAAATTAGATATCAGGTACTCAGCAACCATGTACAGTTTCCCTTAGAAAATTTAAAACAATCCTCAGCCATTGAAACACTGGTACATTCAGGGGAAAAAAAAAAAAAAAGTATTCTCTTAAAAATCTGTTCTACAAAT
This sequence comes from Chauna torquata, assembly GCA_013399475.1. Lineage (NCBI taxonomy): Eukaryota > Metazoa > Chordata > Aves > Anseriformes > Anhimidae > Chauna > Chauna torquata. The sequence continues at coordinate 63,931 of VXAL01016495.1, forward strand.
CGCCTGATCTCTGCAGTCAGGTATTTTTTTTCCTGAAGCAGTAAAGCCATATAAGTCACTGAGTGACAAAGCCACTGCAGCAGCTCCCTTTAGCCAGTGTGAGAACCTACCAGAACCTTCAGCAGAACAAAACTGCTGTTGTGGATGATGCAGACAGAACCAACATCCCTCCCCTTCGGCTTAGTCTCGCTCATCCTCAGATTTCCTATAGAGGTGTGTGCCACAGCAGGAACATGTCCTAAAGCCACTTATCTGCCCAGCAGTTTTCTTAATCGTTCATCTTTTTTTTTCCCTTCATCTCCAGGAAATTAGTCTTGGTGCATTTGTTTTAAGGGAGAACAGGAAAAGTAAGAAGGGAGTGAAAATTGGCTGCATGGTCAGTTGGTTCAAGGAGGTGGAAATGAAGCCCACCATGGCTAACCCCAAGCTTTGCTTAAGCCTTAAGCAGGGGAGCTGCACGCTGAACAGCAGAGCACTCGTGTCCTCACTGCAGGAGCGATTTCTAGCACGCTCTGGCCTCGACGCAGCCTTCAAGCCCAGAGACACCAAGCCCTTCTTCTTGCTTCTGGTGCTCATGCAGCGTGTCTGCGCTAAGAAGAGCAGTAGATGCAGATGTATTCCAGACTGAGCCTACGAGATCTTTTTTGCAGTAAAATATTAGTAAATATATTCTGCAAGAGCAGAATCAGGCCTGCAGCAACTTACAAAATGGCCTAGGAATGCCTCTGAGGCTTTACAGCACGCTTTTTTTATTTCTGCCTGCTACCAGGGCGAAGCTCGCTCCCCGGTTCTGTGTGCCGCAGCGTCCCCCGTTCCACAGCAGGGTGCACGGGTGCATGGCCGTCACCCCGAGCCCGCAGTGCCTCGCAGCCCCTGCGCTCTGAGTAAGTTATTCCTGAGGGTTCAGGTCAGCGGGCAGAAGACAAGCCTTCCTCAAAAGGAGGTGCCCAGCAGCTCCAGAGAGAAGAGCCGCTGGACCATTACGTCTGAGCTTCCAGCAGCGTCTAGCAGAGCCTCTGTAGAGGAACTTCCCCACAACCACCCAGTGCTCCTGGGCCACCCATCAGCCAGCACCCACGACCTTTCCCAGCCTCTCCTGACGGTCATCCTTTGATGGACACTCCGTGGTGGAGGAAGAGCCAGCAGCACCTCCTTTCCCCACCCCGCTGCCCTTTCTCCCTGCCTTCAGCTGCTCTTTTCCAGGCAGCGCTGGGCGCCGCAGCCAGCCCGGCTGCTGGGCTCCCCTTCAGCCGCAACCCCTGGCCACGGCCACGAGCGGCTCCTTGGGTTTGGAACAGCGCGTGTTGTGGGAGGAAAGGTCAGGGATTTGCATGGGAGTTGCTCAAGGAGGGAAACGTGCCATTCAGGATCCATGCTGTATCATTTCTCTTTTCAGCACTCATTGACCACCAAATGCTTTCTTTGCAAGCAGCCAGGACACAGCCTCCTTTCTCCCATTTGAAATTGGTCTGTAGTCCTTCTGCTCCTGGCTGCACCGCCTGCTCCGTGGACCTTGTGGCTCAGAGCATGGCTGCAAACCCAGCAGCTGAGCAAGAGCCCCTCAGTGCCCATACCCTGATCATTTTCCAAATGCGGATTTCTTACTTTCTAATGGAATTTCTGTATCACAAAATAGAATGTGCTGGGGACTGTTTTCTGGGTTTAAGGCAGAGCAGTGCAGCGTGGCTTGTGTGTACACACCTAATCTCTCCCTTCCAAACCAGCAAGTTTGTGCAAACCTGTGGCACAGACAGCCATGGGGCAGTGTCCCCTCTCCCCTACCCTCCTTTTTTTTTTTTTTTTTTAAATTTTGTTTTTGTTTCCTTTCCTGGAATAACTATAGCACAGGGACTTCAAGAGATATATCCAGTGTCTCCACCCTGGCCCAGAGGCTAGTCAGTTCTCTTTTAGATTTTCACCATGCTTTGCACCCTGTCTATACAGAAGGAATCGTGATGAATGACGGGTCTGACTCTGGCGTGTGTCGTCCTGTGTTTCTCTATCTTCTGCCCATGTGATAGAAGGGTTATTGTCCAGATCTTTGCCCTGAACGATGTGACTGCCTCTTGCTATATTGAAGTCTTTTTCAGGCACAAAGTCTCAGCCTTTCCAGTAAAGGGGAGTCACATACACTTCAAATGGGCCTCTTCCTAAGGCACCAAGTGTTGGCACTGTTGCAAGAATATGCAAGCTATTGACAGAAGTATGCATGCTTACTTCTTAGGAAGCCAAAAAGATAATAATTAAAGCACTACTGGCGTGTTATCCAGGCCTATTTCCAGTGAAACATCTTTGAGGAAACTCCTGCTAAGAGGTCCAAGCGCAGACCTTCAGAATGGCTGGACAATCTTTTGGCATTGCCTTTAGCATGTAACTGCTTTAAACTTCTTTGAAATCTGGATAAGTTTCATAACGAGATTTAAGACACCGAGCCTGTGGACAAGGCTTAGTTTGCTCACTTTTTAAAATTTTTACTTCTCCAGACATGTTTATAACTGATGTCAGCAGTGCAGATGCATTTGTAAAGACACGAACCACTGGACTCCGGCAGTGCTGATGAAATATTTTCCTGTCGTCTTTTGCCCCATTCATGATTTTCCCCATCTGCTCCTTGTGGTCTTGACTCTGTGGGTCCCTGCGAGTGAAGCTGCCCGTGAGCTCTGCTGCTGCCACCCGCTCTGGCTGTGCCTGAGGAGCAGCGAGGTGCCTGGGAGGGCTCTTCCCCTGCATCTGCAATGGGGAATGGGGCCACCCGGCCTTCGTGGGCCATGGGCTCCCCATCTCTAGTGCAGGGTGTCTGGTTGCAGGTTTGTGCAGGAGCACGGCAGGAAGTCCGGGCAGCTGCCTGGAGCCCCTTTCACACCAACACCCCAGCTGCTTTTATCAGCGGGTGCCGCACTGGGATATTTTTGGCACAAAAGCTAAGTGGAAACATAGCGTATAAGTGTTTTTGAAATGGGAAGCTCTCGAGAACATACCTTAGATCTGGATAGAGAATGTAGTGCTCTGACTTCACCTCAGCTGTATTTACCAACCATCTTCAACTCAACCCCACCCCCACCCCCCTTTTTAGCCAAATGTGATAGGAAATCCCAGGATGCTGTTAGAAATAAATTCATATGCCTAAGGAGCTAATATGTATCAGCCTAACAAAATACTGTCAACGAATATAAAAGGAAGAAAAATGACAAAAATAGCCACGTAAAAATAGTTTGCTTGCAAGCAGTCTCGATGAAGCCATAGGAAGAAACAACGAGAAAGGAATAAAATTTGCAAAATTACCCTTTCTTTACTTCTCAGGAGCTAAAATACCCCAGAAAATCATGCTGATATACAAAATGAAAAAAACAAACAAACCCACCTCACCCTCTAAATCTAATACATTCACATCCCAGAGGTGATCTGTATCAGCAAAGACCTATTCATGGATGAAGACTTACGTGTATATACATATGTTCAATTTAAAAAACAGTGTTAGTAGCAGAAGCTGACTTTCAGTCTTGAATTTCAGAATTATTTCAGTAAAGGCCATACATTTGAATAACAACTGTGTCACCCAGTGCACGTTTGCAAATTGTGGCAGGTCCCAGATACCACTGCTCGAGGTGCTGGAGCCATTTCGAGAGAGCTGCCCCCACCTCTGGTTCAGTTTCTCTCCTCACCCACCCCTTGCTTACCCTGCTCTTTGCAGGAGGAGTTTGATAAACATGTTAAGCTTCAGTAGTCCAATTGTCATCACCTGGCTGAAAGCAGTTCTTCACAGGGGCATGGGACAGGGCAAAAGATTGCAGAAGTCCACCCCGTTGGGAGTTTGACTAAAGAGATGCACAGCACAGCCTGGTCACTGCCCAAACAATGCAGTCTCAGCCCTGTAAGAGCTCTGGCTGTTGGACAGACCTCTGATCTGTCGCTATCAAAATACTGGGGTTCCCAGGAGACAATGCTTTGGTGTCCAAGCTTAAGACAGATAGTGGCTGAAAAGTTGTTCTTCAGTAGGAAAAAAAAAAAAAAAAGCTTGGCTTCATAAAGAAAAATAAAAGTTCCCTATTATGACTGTTTTTTAGAGAAGAAAAAACTCCAAGGAATCCATTTCAAGCTTCCCTATAATGCTTTCCTGTGAGGGGGGAAGGCCAGACCCAGGCCATAGCTTAGTTTTCTGCGATTAGTTTGGCAGTCAGGCAGCGTAGCAGAATAAGTACGTGGTGCGCAGACGCAGGCACGGTAGAGCGCCAGTGGGGACCCCAACTTGCAGGCAAGCTCAGTGACAGTGGCAAAGGTGGAGGAATGTGTCCTCCCTTGCAGTGTTTTATCTGCCGCATAGATAAGTGCATCTGACCCAAGAAGCCTTTCAGTCAGTGCTCCGAGGAAATTCCTCATCAGGGAAGGAATGCCCAGGAGACAGAGATAAGGAGGCAGAGGAGCTCTCCCTCTGCAAGCCATTGCCCATTGTCCCAGCAGCAGGTGAGTGATGCTGTTTTGCCTGCAGGAGGAAACCCCTGCGGATTGGGACGGAGAGCAGTGACCGTTTAGAAATGCCTTGGCACTGCTGACCTTGTCATGGCAGCTGGGAAGAACGGCAGGGCTCAGAGGCAGCAGGTGCTGGGACACTACTCTGAAAATTAAATCTTAGTTTAGAGTGGACTTGGAGAATGATTTAGGTTGGAAGGGACTACCGGAGGTCATCTTCTTGCTCTAAACAGGGCTAGCTTCAACCTTAGGTGAAGGTGCTCTAGACTTTGCTCAGGCGAGTTGCTGTTCCTCCTCACCTACGGCCGGGGCGTGAGGCGATACACTTCCAGCCTCTGCTGCTGAGGGAGTCCCCGTCCTCCGCAAGCTCAGGTGTAGCCCCCAGCTGCCCATCCTTTGCCTGTCACCCGACAGTCTCTGCCAAGCCTGTGTGTCCCCATCTCCCCTCCTGAGGTGTGTGGCCACCACCACCGCCCTGACAGGCACCTGGCTCTGCCCACCACCCAGACAGCCATCTCTTCTCTCAGGAGTCCTGTCCTGTAAATGGGAAGTAGGACACGAAGTTGTTCTGCGTCCCCCCACCCCAGAGAGACTACCTGCCCTGCTGGCCATTTCTCATCATGCCTTGTGGCTCCTGGCCAAGCCAAGAGACATTTGCTACGTGAAAACTGTGTAGGCCGTGTAATCCTTCCTCCATGATGCACTCCCAGGGAAACTTCCATAGCTGTACATAGGAAACAACAAAATGCTTTCTGGATCACAGCACCAGCAAACAGAGCAGGAAAACACATTTAGAAGGAAATGTGCAGACCACCAGGATCGTGTCTTAGTACTGTCACATTCTTACTCTGGCCCGAGCAAGGACCGTCCTGCTTTGCCACTGCCCACCCAGAATGCTGCGGCAAGGATGTTTTTCCCAGCCCGTTACCTTGACCTTTCTCTTTGCAGCATTCCTCTGGCTCTCCATCGAGCACATTTTACTTGTCTTTGCTTTCAAGAACTTTCCTCGTCTAACTCCACCGTATTTATAATCTGCCTTTCAGCATTGACGATAGTCATGGCTACCTGCCTCCTTCATCTGCTTTAGAGATTTCCAAACCAGAGCCTCTGTGCTTTGCCTTATGCTGGAGGAAATGTCCTTCAAGACCTTCATTAAATCGTGCCTTTGACATGCTGCCTACAGAAAATGGGACAGCCGCAGTGATGTGGCTGATCTATAATCACTGCCTGGCGTGCTGAGCAACCTTATTTCCTCATTTCCTCGTTTCCTCATGTTCCTCTGTCGGTGTGTATCATCTGTGTGTATCTGGTGCAGGCTCACCAGGCTTCACCTCTGAGCCCAAGAACCACTATTTCATCCCAAGCCCTCCTGCCTCCATGCAGCAGGCACAGGGTGCTCGTGCTGCTGCCTCCTGTTTTTCTCTAGCCCCATGCTGGTGGCACAGGGTCACACCATCAGCTCTAGATGCAGAAGGTCCCACCAGAGGAACATCTGCTGAACAGTGGCTGGGTTCCCAGGCCATCTGCTTCACATGTGAGCCCCTTCAGCTGGGCAGGCAGAGCCACCCAGTGGTCCTTGGGTGGGTGGGTGACACCTCCTCCTGTCCTGGACCTGCACACATGATCTCTGAGTAGAGGCAAGCTGTGAGATCTGCTGTTTATGTTACTTCATAATTAGATTGTAAATTCTCCAATGGATGGAGAGCACTTCTGTTCTCTCCGGTAGGCACAATGCTGAAAATAATGGGGTTCTGTCTATGAGCTGTTTCTCCAGTAATAAAAATAATAAATAGCTATAACCTTAGCTATTCATAATTTGTAATTTTTGTCATGAGCAATGAACAGAAATGTTAGGCACATCGCTTGACTGACAAAGTACAAAGAAGCACCAAAACTTTTAACCAAAAGCTTTTAACCTTCTTTCAGTGATCAAAAATAAGCTTGCTTCCAGAAAAATAACCAGAAGAAAGATAGCCTGAAAGATAACCATTATGTTTCAGACTTGTGAATAATTCCTGAGCTGGGACTCTAACTCAAAGCCTTTTTAGCCCTTTTGTTGTCAAGGCACATAAGAAGATTACTGATGTGGGAAGGAAGTGAGAAGTAGAGTGAGTGTAAATCATTTGTACAGTCCAAGTTTTGTCTTAGTCATTGTACCAGAGGTCATTGAAACACCTGACAAGCAGAAACCTTCAGGAACGGTGAGAACTATCTATGGTCTTTGTGTGGTTTGTTGTATTCATCTTCAACTTGGAAAACAAAATATACAAAACCATTGGGGTAGAGCCAGAAGTCTTTCTGTAAAGCGTCTGGTATAGGTGTAAAATTTAGATCAACTTTTGCAGTTTTAGCACATGGAAAGGTAAAATACTTCTCTTTGTAGGTGTCCATCTTTAACCATTTATAGCAATAGTAGCAGATCCTCAGCCAGTTCGGTAAATGCTCCCTCCACCTTCATTGTAATAGCAGGAACAATGACACAGCTGGTGTCATTTCTAAGGCTGGCCAAACTGCCATGGCACTTGAAGTGATCCTTGATGAGATTTTAAGTGAAAGAAAGGAAGAAAGGAAGACAGCAAGAAAGCCTCCCCCACGTCAAATTCTTCAGGCTGACCTGTCAGCGTCTATGTTACTACATTTGGACTTGAATTTCTCACCAAGGTCAGAGCAGATTAGAAACTGCTTTCATATCTGACAGAAATATTACTCCCCTGTGAACAGGGGGTGTATCTTGAATGTGGAAAAAGAATTCTGTCTTCTCAAACCAGCAGTGTGGAGGACATGGAGGCCTCTCTATTAAGTCTGATTTGATTTGCACCAGTAGGTCATCTTCTTTCCCTAATCCCACCTCCCCCGTCTTTCTGTTTGGATCTAAGCAGCAGACTCTAAAAGCACAACTGAAAATACCAGGAAGACATAACAAGATTTGAAAGATCTTATGATCATCTCATGATCACCAGCATTCACTTCTTTTTATGCTGTTTGTGGGAAATGTGCAATATTTTTTTCTAAACCATTCCTAAAACACAACAACAGAATTATGTGCAGCCAGGCGAGGGCTTTATTTCAGGAGTGACCTCAGGACTCACATTTCCTCTTGCCTGAAGCTCAATTCACATTTGTAGGGAACTTGCTCAGTGGGAGACGTTTTTCTTAAATGTTCAACAGCTGCATGGAAGCTAGGCAGCAGGAAAAACAGAGGGGCAGGCCAAGGATAAAAATAATAATATTGTATTCCCCCCTTGTCTTTTAAAACTCTGGTTCCCTTAAATAAAAAGTAAGAAAGGAAAGTCTGAAAATCCTGATGTGATGAAACCGAGACACATCGGTTGAGTGGCATGCCAGAGGTCATGAAGAAGTCTGTTGCAGAGATTGAAACAAAGCACAATATCCCTTTCCCAGCCATGTTTACATAAATGTCTAGCTCCACCAGAATTAGTAATGGGACGCCAGAATGCAGAAGAGCTACGGGTTTTTTCAAGTGCAGATCTAAACAACATAGTGCTGAACAAGCATGATGTGAAAGCAAAGAGTGGACACCTTTATAAAATGTCCTTATTTTAGAGCAGGCTGGCAAAATAAGAGCATTTGATGAGAAAGATGTTTGGGAAAGATGTACAGTAGAAGAAAAGAAAGGCAATTGTGCTAGTCAACAGGTGAGTTCAAGGTACTGAAGATCAGCATTAACAGAGTTTTCCCTTTTGTCACTTGGCCTCCCATCTATGTATCCTGCATTCATTTTACATGTCAGGGATTGAACTTGCACCCCCTTCACCTCTGCTGTAGTTACAGTCCGCAGCAGCAGAAGTAAATGAGAAGAAAGGTTTCCCTGGTTTACCTTCCCTGTGTGGGATGCCTTTCCCAGCTGGAAATCAACTTTTGTGCATCTCACAAACATGAAAAAAGGGAGCAATTAAGAAGAGAGAGCTAAAGAGAAAGCTGGAATCAGCAGAGAGGTAGGATTGGTGGTTAAGGACTCCAAAGACAGAGGAAGACAAGGGCAGGTAGAGAGGCAAAGAAAATCAGCAGGAGAGAAGAGGTACCAACGAGCATTAAGGAGCGAGGGGAAAGGAAGCGTTCCACAGAATTTTTCAAAAATGTATTGTTTGGTTTGCAAAATGAATGCAAAATGCTCACAAGAGCTTTCAGCTATTCTGACACGTGGCTCTAGTTGTATCAACGAGCACTTTTAGGCCAAAATCAGGAGCTATCCACTCTGCCTGTGCACCGCAATCTTCCATCAGCCTGTAGGCCGAGTCCTCTCGCTCAGTGGTGCTCATGGTGGAGAGAGGATGGAGATAATGCTGACAGAAATCAGTCCCTCTTTGTCTGGCCTGGCTCTGACTACAAGCTGAAGATACCGCTCTTGTTAATGATGATATGTCTTCCACAAATGCAGTCAGCACTTTCAAGATGTCCCTCCGGGGGCCAGCGAGACAAAGCTGAGCACATGGGGCTAATCTGACGCGGGGTCAAGGTCTTCCAGAACACGTAGGCTCAGATTTGGAGCACCATGGGTCTGGCAGGCCACAGAAAGCAGCAATGTCAGTGCTCCTCTGGCCCAGCAGGCAGCAGTGGTGCCCAAAGCCCAGGCAGGGCAGTGGGGGCACCTGGACCTCGTCTTCCTCTCTGTCTCCTGAGTGTTGGGCAGTGCAGGCTCTGCCAGTGTCCCACCTGGAGGAGCAGCCCTGCAGGCTGTGGCTGCGCTTGCAGAGGGCTGGCTTAACAGTGCCCCTTCCTACACTGTGATCCCTTCATTTTCCAGCATACCTTCTCGAGTGGTTTGGAAATAACTCCTGCTTGCCACTTCATGTGAAGCTGCAGAGGGGGTGTTACTTGGGGACCAAGAATTATCAGAGCAATGCCTTTTCTGCAGGGACGTGCTGCACGCCCCAGGAGTGTCAGCAGCCCTCTGAGGAGGGCAGGACTCCTCGCCAGCATGAGTGCTCCTCTGTAGCTTATTTCTTGGTTAATCAGAAGCTGTAAAGCACTGCTGCGTTTGTCTGTTCAGATTTGAGCATCATCTTGTGATCGTGGCATAAAAAACAATCCTGTCAGCAGAATATGAGCCCTCTGGCAAAGCTTAAACCCAGTTGTTCTGCATAATTCTGCTCCTGAGTCTCAGAGCTCACCTCAAATTTAAGCTGCATGGTGCAGATCTGCAAATACCATTGGCCACCGTGTCTGGCTACTGGCAAACAGCTGCACTACAAATACAGGCAGCTAGCAAGGCCACTGCATGCACTGCATGATAGCAGAACTCAGGTGGATTTTATCAAAGTTTGCTCTCATGAGTAGCCGGTACTGACCTAAATCTTCTGCTCCCAAAAAGTTGGCGGTGGGGCGCTCCTCGCCACGGCTGGGGCTTCTGTCCGCACGTGGCAAAGTTACCCAATTCACATGGAGATAAGTTATGCCTGTTTTGAGAAGGGCTGCCTTTTAAAAGTACGTTGCTCTTTGCAAGTCTATGGTGCTAGGCGCACCAGAAGGACAAAGATTTTGAGTTATCCGTTGTGGGTTTTTTTGCTTGTTTGTTTTTGAGTACGTGTTAGAAGTGATGAGCTAGGCCCCTGTGTGTGTTTGCATGGTGTGAGCCCTGCGGATGACTTCTGCGAGCCTCTGTGCAACCTCCCGCAGCCCACAGAGCTGTAGACAGGGACCAGCCTGCATGGAGAAATCCACAGGCTGAGGCTGGCGGTCAGCTCGTGACTCAGGGGCCAGAAGTGGTGGGAGCAGAGGCACTGCTGGGTCAGACAAAGTCCCTTTAGCTTGGCAGTGTGACATTGATACTGTTCAACACCGGATTATTAGAGAGGGTAAAGATCTCTTCATGGAAGTTTATGAAATAGCTTTCTATTTCATAGGTTATGTATTTTCTAACCTCTGTTATGTAGTGGCCAATATATTTCTTGAGGAATGAAATGTTGCTCTTGTGTTTTATCTGTCTTACTGCGTATTTTAAATCTGATTTCCAGAAACAATAAATATATCTGGAAACTACTCCAGCTTGTACTTTTGTGGTGTCAGGAAATAAACCTGACAATGAACAAAGCGCTAGCGTCTTCTAGGGTTCTAACCACCCTCCATCTCTTGTTATGATTTTGTCATTTTAATTTCTATTTCAGTGAGCACTAAATCTGATTAAACTGCTTTGCACATTAATTTCAAATCCATCATCCATTTACCCCAAAGCGTGCAATAATGTGACTACCTGCCATATCCAAAAAGTAATGTGAGATGTGGCTGGAAGCTAGCTAATTGATAATTTTTTCTGTCTAGACATCCACACTGCAGTATCAAGCATATTCAGATTGCTCTTCTGTCCCAAGAGGGTTTTCTCATGACTATCTGATCCCTTTCAAGCAAATGGAGGTTTGGGTGACCCTGTGGCACCGTCCTCTTCTTTCTCCTCTTGATCATTCTGAAAACTATCAGTGCAAACACAGGGGAGGATGTGGTGTTTGGATGGGGACTTTCAGTGAAGAAGTTTGTATGCATCAGTCCAAACACAACTCGAGGCTGCCCAGAGCCATATTTCTCCAGATTCCCCAAAAAGCACAGGCAAGAGTTCTCCTCACTTCTGAGGGCCAGAAATGCTGCAGGAGTTAATTACCTTTATATAGCTGCTGTGGGCTTCCCATGGACCCAGGAAGATCCACCAGCTCTAAGGGGTGGATGATGGTGCAGAGACAGAAATTCCCTTTGGGAAAGAATTGTCCTCTCCCAAAGACCCGCTCTCTTGTGCTCCCATTCTCCAACACAGAACTAAATATGGCATTGGTGGCACTTTAAATATTGAAGTATTCTCATATGACCATGTTTTTTTCTCACATAGTGTTCTTGCAAGTCTTGGGAGCATCTGCCCTCTGTGTTACACCCAGTTATGCCTTTTTGTTTGTTTTTTAGCTTTGGGAATTTTTATGGGGGAGGAGAGGAGAAGGGCCTCTAGCTTTTACAAGAACTGGTATTTGTATGATGTAAGAGAAGTTTGGTTATCTGTTATCTTTGTGGCTATAGGATAATACTTCAGGAAAGAGTAAATGCAGACCACTGACAGAGAGATGCATATGATGGTTATAAGTATACTTACAGTGACATTTAATTAGGATGTGATCCATGGCCAAAGTTGAACCATGGTCATGCTTAAGCAGCTTCCTAAAATACCCCCTTCCCGCCCCATGGTGGATCCTGGTGCCTGCAAAGCACCGGGGAGGCCAGGGGTCTGCAGCACACAGAGCTTTGGAGAAGGGGAGAGGGAAGCTCCTGGCAGCTCTGAGGCTGTGGTTCAGAGCTGCATTTCCCTGCAGCACTGCTCCAGTTTGTAACAAGGGGCCGGAGCTCTTGTGCCCACCCTGGCAGGGATGGCTGCTCCCCCTGGCTGGGGGCTGGGATGGTCAGTGCTCCATTTTGAGTTTCTCACCAGTTGACAGCAGTCTTCACTGGGATGTTCCAGCAGATGTTTCACTCCATCCCAGTCCTCCAAAAAGGACCTCACACTTACATGTCACGGGCTCTGTTCTCAAGCACATATACGCAAGCCAGTCTGAGCCTCAGCCTCAGTAAAACCATTTCAGATGCTTTTGACAAAAGATGCTGGCCTATGTCGTGAAGCAGCCCATTACTTGTAGCTTGTAAATATACCCTGAATTAACTGTGATCATAGCAACTCAAAAAATTACGATATTTTTGAGAACCTGAAATTTCTAGTTTTTTCTTCCTTTCTGTTGTACTTTGTGTAACCTTAAAAAAAATGAAGCTGAATCAAACTGTTTTAGAAAAGAAAGAGAGATAGTGTCCTCAAACTCTGCCTGGGGTGGTTGCTGGTGGCATTCCACTCTGTAGCTGCACTTCACTGCAGAGATCTAATCCTTAGTGTTGATGTTTACAGTGGAAGAGTTGACAGATCCATAAATATGGAGACTAACGAGCACAGCTATGCTCAAAATGTTTCTTTGTGAAGCACACATGATTTTCTTATCCAAACAGAGGGAACATCTTGTTGCTAAAACAGTACACAAGGTCATGTCAAATTGTGAAGTAATGTTTTTTTTTTTTGGCTTTTGCTAGTTTTACTTTCAATGCCATCACGTTTCAGGTCCAACCATTGTTTTACAAAGTCTCCTTGTCCAGTTTTCCAGGTATTCTGCATCAGAGACATTAGTCCCTCCTCAGCCAGTAACAAATAGGCTTAGGAGGAGGTTTTTGAAATGAATAAAGCTTCTTTGAAAACATGGTTTGTTTTTGTTTGTTGATTTGTCTGTTTTTTAATACTGCACGATTTTCTGTTTGAAAGCAAAGATTTGAAGAACCTGATTATTAGCCACGTCCCCGTTCTTCTGACTCACCCCAGCAGTATAGCTGGTGAGGTTGCTCAGGTGAGAGAAGCTAACAGATGGCGTAATGTCAATATTTATTTTTATATCCCTTCATTCTTCAGCCCCTCAGTTGTACGAGGTGGAAAGCAGGGTGGATTCAGCAAATGTTTACTCAGTTTGCACCAGTTTTCCAGCACCTTTAGACTCAATATGAGAATCCACATCTCTGCACTTGAGCAAATGAAGGAGATGAATAATTTAGTTATTGGTTATTGAAACCTGATGCAAGAGGCAAGTAATATGGAGGAAGACTAAACGTCTAAGTACTCTGCTATGCATGGGGCATCCCTAGTTACAGTGTAAAGTCCCAGTGTAATGCCCCATGGTATCCATCCAAGGAGGAAATAGTTAGGAGCATTCCACTAGACAAAAACATGCAGCCAAGAAGAAGTCCAGCAAAAGATAATGTTCTGTTACAAATATGCAATGTGAGTAAAAGGCATTGTTCAGTAGTGTCTCTGCAAAAGCAATCTTAATCCTCTTAAATTGTCATGCTTTTGATGTTTATTCTCCCTGGTCATACTAAACACCACCAACATTTTTGCGAGTATTTCTGATGGTGTGGGATGAGGTCGTTGGAGACTGTACAGATCTGAGTTAATGTGGAGTTACTACAGATGCAGTTAGTCTTCAGTATGAGGATTTGCTTAGTGTCTGGGAGAGGTCTGATTTTAAAATATCACATTTTTCAGAGAAAAAAACCTTCATAGGCTCTGACCCAATAGTTACAGAAGTCAAGGTGAAAAATTAAACTCTGAATGCACAGAATAAACATTGTTCCACATAATTTTTCTTTAATTTGAAAGTTACTTTCTGGGGGCTTTCTTTCTAATCTTACCGTCCTGCATAATCAAACATGACAAGGACGTGCCACACAAAATTTAGTGTCAGTATGAGCTTTTGAAAAAAATGCAATTAGTGGAAATGTTTTTGTTTGTTTGTTTGTTTGTTTGTTTTCTGCTTAATTCTGTTTGTTTAGGTTTTAACAGTCTTTGTTGTGCTTACGAATGCTCACACTGAAATACTGTGTTAGGGCAAATGAGCCAGGGTTGGCAGTGGCTGAAAAAAGTTCAGCTGCAAGTAAAAATTAACTTGATGTCTGTTTACACAATCTAGGCAAAATCCAAAAAGTAAACACAGAGTATTATGAAATAGCAATTAAACTGCCAGATTCATTCACTTTTAATAGTCTAATAATATTAAGTATTTTTAATAATCAGCTTTTTAATCTTTCACCCTCTCTACTCAGGAATGTTCTGCTTCAATCCAGAAATGCAGAAAAGCATTACGTGTGCCCATAGCTTAACCAAAGAAAGGGAAAGGTTTGAAGATATCTGAAATATGAATTACATGAGAAAAATCTGGCATTCCAGGCAAAGCACAACCATCTTGTGAAGCTGGCAATGTTAGGCTTTACATCTTGATCTGAGAGAGTTACATTTTGTACAAGCTTCGATGTAATCATCTGTAGTTCACTAAAAAATGTAAGTAAATTCTCCTTAAGAAGAGGTGGACAGAGTTTTCCCAAAACAGAATTACAGACCTGGGGTGGGGGGTGGGGTGGAAGACTCTTTCTGAATGCCAGGATCTTGCAGGGGAATAGAAATCTAGTACCCAGAGAGAAAGCATAAACTGTCGTGTCGGTATTAGGATCTGTATAATCCAGAGCACCAGCAGTTAATGGCATTTCTTAATGGTAGGATTTGGCGTGTGATGAAATACATTCTCAAAGCAAGAAGTTCAAAATAACTTTTCCAAATTAAATGCTAGAAGAAAGGTTTCCTGTGGTATAAGCCTATGGATTTCCCACTATCTTCAGGATGTTGGGACCTGCAGGAAAATCTTGCCTGCTTCTGGAGGAGGGTAGGAAAGAGGCTGTCAGGTGGCAAACCTGGTGAGAAAGGACCCCATGTTGGGGCAGCTGGGGGAGCTGGGGACATGAGTACTGAAACAGCTTGTGTCGGGCAACACCGTGGGATAGGCAAGGAGAATTATTGAATGTTTTTGTAGGTGTATTTCAGCCCTGTCTTTCCACATCATAAATAACCGTCAGTGAGTCAGTTTCATTTTACTAGCTTGTCCAGATAAATACTAACTCTGGCACTACTATTTCACACACATTGTTATACTCTTGTTTACTGTGCAGCAATTGTTAAGTTATAGCCAAAATATTCTCAAGAATTTCAGGAAGTCGTGGGTTGTAGGGAGAAAACACATTTTCATTAAGCTAACAAACATTACTGGAGAAAAAATAAGCAAGTTTTTGGTCATGCTAGCTCCTCTTCAGAGCTACATAATTTTTTGAAGTAAAATACCATTTGCAATGAAATGTTTCTCTTCAGCTCTAATAATTGTTATTCATTGTAAAATAGTCTATTACATGACCTATGTTAATATGGCTAAAATATTTACTTCTGTTTCTTATATATATGATTATAATTCGTGCCTACGTGGCATCTTGTGCTGATTTAACTGTCAGCTTGATCTGAAACCACTTAATTAAGGTAGTGTGAAATCGGTGTGACCACCCGTTTGAAGCAGACTGATTTGGCCAAACCCAGGTAAGCCTTGGTTCAAGCTGAGCTGAAGTAGGTTGTTCTAACCTGATTTCACCAGGGCTTAGTAGTGTTATAACCGCTTCGGTTGCTTGTGCTTGGAGTTTGATTTCTCTTTTGTCAAAATACCTGTTTGAATACAACCTTCCTTGTGGACATAAGCACACCCGTAGGGAGGTGCTCTACAGCGGCAGCGTTTTTTGCTGATGAGGGTAGCTGCGCTAACCAAACGCTGCTCTGCACCTGCAAACCTTGCCCACGGCAGCAGCACCGAACCAGCCCCGCAGTGGGATGTGCAGCGTCCTGCGACTGCCCGCCGTGCTCTCACCACGTGCTGTGTCCCTGCCAATGGACAGAGGAGTGGGCTCGTTCCCAGCACCCAAATCAGGCTGTGTCTGGCCCTGCAGAAGTGGCAGCTGCCCCCCAGGTGCTGAGGGGGTGGCTGCAGCTGCTGGGGCTGTGGAGAGCTGCCAGCCCACACCAGCACCTCCACAGCACCAGGAGCTCCTCAAGCAGACGAGCCATGCTGCCAGGCTGTCCTATCTACCCGGGGAGTGTCCTCATCCCTGGGAGCAGGCGCTTGTTTTAACCACGATGTAGTGTATGGGTAAAAAAAAAATTCAAAACCAAAACAGCTTTGCTAGAGAAGCTGCATTTACACAGGGAGACTTGGCTGCCAAGGACTGAAAATATTGGAAAATATGTCAGTGTATAGATGAGTCCTATGCACGTGCTTGCACAAGTTAATATTGATCTATTTAAATTGATTTAGTGTATGATTTTGCTTCAGTCACAGCTGTGTCATGGCTGAGACACATAAGCCATAATCACTTACCTCTTAAGAGCATTAATGGCAGCATGAACTCTTGGCAAGGGGGAGTCTGATCTCAGGGTTGGATGCAGTTCATGCCCAACATGAGACACATTCCTACTTGTTAGCCAGGGCCGCTATGCATTGCTCCTCCAGTTATTTGCATACTGCTTTTGAGACCAAGCACAGTATTACCTGCACTGATGCCCAAGACAAAATGTGACCAGGCTCAGACGAGCAGCACCCCTCCCAGCAGCAGCAGCTGCTTTCCTGGGAGCTGCCTATGACATTAATGAAACAAAGTCTCAAAGCAAATCAGCACAGTTAATTCTGTACCACAAGCAAAACATGAAGCTCCTGTGTGACATCTCCCTTCTCCCTGCAGCCAGGTGGTGGGGAAGGAGGGTCCCTGTGGTACTGCAGCACCTGAGAGAAGGGGAGAAGTGGCTGTGCCCCAGGGGCCTGCCCCTCCAGGCAGCATCCCAGAGATCCATGGGAATCCGAGTGGGGCAGCCCTGAGCACTCAGTTTGGATGTCTCCATCTTCACCTCAGAGCTCCCCTGCTGCTGTGCCAGACAGTACAACCCACTGGAAATAAGAAAAAGAAGGAGCAGCTTTATAAAATATTTCTTCAACTGAATTGTTGCTCATCCAGAGAAGTGGCCAAGCATGTCTCGGCCTCTTCGGTCACCTTTTGTCAGTGGAGCAGGCTCCCAGATCCCAGGATCTCCAGAGGAAGCCGTGGTAGAGGAGTGCCACAGGGCCAGCCACCGTCCTGGAGGACCCCTGTGAGGACCCCCTGGCTGGGGGATGAAAGCCCAACCTAGTGGTGTGGCTCTATTTTGACAGTTGAAATAGCATTAACATTTGGTTTTAGAGATATACCTCCAGTTCAGTTACAAAGCTTTCTTTGTAATCCAAAATATCCCAGTTCAGAACGTGACGCATCTATGACAGTGTCACAGCAACCACAGCTGTGTGAGAGCGCACCCCTGGGGAACTTTGCCATTTCATTATTCATGTAGCCCAGCTTGCTTCCTCCCCTGTGCTGGAAAGACCGCTTTGTATGTATGTGTGAGTCTATATGCACATGTGAGAGAGAGTGAACATATACAGATGTTACATTTTTCAAATAAAGCAGCTGGAAAGCACCATGCTCCAAAACACAATTACCTCCACCTGTATTTTGATGGTGCAACCACAAAGAGCAGCGTCCCCAGCAGAGTTAAGGCTGTGACCACCCCTCCTCCTCACGCTGCTGAGGCACAAGTTTCTGGTGGCTCCAAGACATCTGTGCATGGATGCCTTGGCTGTTGCAGAGTTGCTCGTGGTCAGAGCAGGGTAGCAGATGCCTCTACTTGTGGGACGGGCATGCCACATCTGCCCATCCTGTGGTTTCCAGGGACTTTCGGTGACTTCCAGTGAGGGAGTGCCTCCCTTGGGGGGTACCTAAGGACCGTTTGCAGGTGACAGTGTGGTCACAGTGGGGATCAGCTGCTCAGGGGTACCACATGTGAGCGGCGATGACTGCAAGCAGGTAAGTTATTGCATCCTGAGGGAGCGGTACTAATAAACCTACTTAGCATCTCATTCACGTCTTTGAAAGGTATCACAAATATTAGCTATGCTGAAACATTTCTGCCTATACTCAATGGGAGCCAAGCTGGTGCCTTAACCCAGCTATCTCCATTTTTTCTCATTTTACACTCATCATGGAGACTAAATTAGCACAGATGAAGCAGAGACAAACATTGCTCTCCTCCCCCAGGCACACCGTGGCTGTAGCTGGGGCTCTGCTGGGTGCCGGCAGCCCCCATCACTCATCCATCCTGACATTTCCATTTTTCTCTCTCGACTAAACCACTCGCACGTACGTGAAATGGTGACACTTAATGGTTCTCCTTACAACCTCCTCGGCTTTAACACAATACTGCTTTTTAATGTGTGTAGTGACAACATCTAACATTCCTACATAAAAGCATTACATTTCTATAGCATTTTAGAGTGTCACATGTATTTTTATTATATAT
>VXAL01016495.1:82189-197062 GCA_013399475.1 Chauna torquata
AGAAAGAAAGAAAGAAAGAAAGAAAGAAAGAAAGAAAGAAAGAAAGAAAGAAAGAAAGAAAGAAAGAAAGAAAAAAAAAAAAATCTGCAGAGCTCTAGCTCTGGAGGAAAGCAGTTTAAACGCAAGCCGCAGCCGCCTGTCTCGGTAGCACCGCGGTGACCCTGCAGTCAGCAGAGGCAGCTCCTGGTCCTAGGGCACCTACCTGCCAGCTGGTGGCTGCCATGGTGTTTTTTAAGCTGGGTGCCAGCAGTGTTTTTCAAACTTGGAAGCTATTTGGCAACTTGCAGCTGAAGTGTGTGTGTGTGTGTGTGAGATAGGCGGTAACTCAATCTAATGTGAGGCGTCGCCTTTCTGCTTCTGAATGAAGCCTCAACCTTTTGGAGGAAGTAATCACTAGACTAGTGCAAGGACTGGGGGCACTTAGCATGATGATGGAACTCAAAGCTGGAAAGATAAGAGGTTAAAGATAGTGCTTGCTCATCACTCTGGTCATCTGGGTTTGGTTTATGGTATATTTTCCTCATGCTGGAGACCAGAGGATTTCCTTCTTTTCCTCAGCTTTCATCCCCTTACCCTGTATCACAGCCACCCACCCCTGCAGAAACAGTGAATCCAGCCTCAGGACAGCTGGTGCTGGGCTGAAAACCCATTAGTCTCATGGTTTTGCAACACAGTGAATCTGTGCGTGGGCTCTGCCAACCCAGCTGTGTCCAAAGCCTTGGAAGGGGTGGCTGGCAGGCTATGTCCTGGAGTGAGTGCTGCTGACAGAGAGCCAAACATAAACACTGCCTGCACTCCGAGTGATTTGACAGAAATAGGATCCAAATAAAATCTGTATGCCCAGGTGACCCAAAAGCACAGGGAGCTAATGGTTTAATGAGTGTGGACCTATCTCTTGGATGGTGGAACCAAGGGCACCCCATGCCCTTGGCAGACATCCCTGATTAGGCACAGTATCAAAACACCAGGGCAGGCGAGAGGCAGGAGTTTCTTCCTTCACTCAGCTCTTGGCAAGGCTGCTGGTGCTGCCTCACCCCAAGTGCAGTGTGCAGGTTTGGGTGCCACAATGTAAGAAGGACACAAAACTATCAGAGAGCGTCCAAAGGAGGGCTGCGAAGATGGTGAAGGTTCTGGAGGGGAAGACGTATGAGGAGCAGCTGCGGTCACTTGGGTTGTTCAGCCCAGAGAAGAGGAGGCTGAGGGGAGGCCTCATGGTGGCCTTCAGCTTCCTCACAAGAAACCAGTGGACCAAGGAACCACCAGCAATAGGACCCAAGGGAACAGCACGAAGCTGCGACAGGGGAGGTTCAGGCTGGGTGTTAGGAAGAGGTTCTCCACCGAGAGGGTGGTGGGGCACTGGAACAGGCTCCCCAGGGCAGTGGTCACAGCACCGAGCCTGCCGGAGTTCAAGAAGCGTTTGGACAACGCTCTCAGACACCTGGTCTGATTTTGGGGTGGTCCTGTGTGGAGCCAGGAGTTGGACTCGATGACCCTAGTGGGTCCCTTCCAAAGTTGGATATTCTGTGATTCTGTGATCCTATGATTGTGTCCACAGCCTCTCTGGCAGCGTGTGCCCTGGGTGTGCAACACAACTGTGGTGCCCTTACCAACCCCTTCCAGGCCTGTGGTATTCACAGCAGTGTGAGGTTTGAAATCACCCTGGTAAAGGCAGTACAAAGCGAAGCTGAGAAAATACGAAATTCCTATCTGGTCATTGACTGTATATCTATGGAAATATAGATCATTACCAAACCCCAAACATTTTCAATAGTGAAATTAAAAAAAAAAAAAAGTGTTTATTTTGACTTTTTGCATTTAAAAGCAAGCACAAAATGATGCTAAAGAATATGCCAAAAGTATATGAAAGAGTGTATGTGTATCTCTAGCCAGAGACGAATGGGGGGAAGGAATCACTAAAGTGGTTTCAGCAGACCTGCAGTCCTGAGGCCACTGCTGCTGTCACCTGCACTCTGGGACCTCCTCATCCTCGTGCGTCTGGCTGCAGCACTACCCACAACAGGGGGGCCAGTCTCAAGGGGCGCGAGTCAAGGGAGGCTCTCCAGGATATGCAGGCACCAAGTGTGGGGGTGGCTTGTCCCGGGGGAGTAGGGCAAGGTGGTCAGAGCATGGCTCTGGACCAAGAGGTGAAAGGATAATCACATTGACTCAGTTAAAAATAGACAAATCTGAGGTCACTCTGCAGAAAGCAGTGCTGGAAATGCCACAAAAATAATGAGGATCTGTGAGACTGTTTATAAAAAGGGTGGTGGGATGAAAGAAGGCTGCAGAAATGTGGAGATTTATGGGGGCATCTTATAAGACATTATTGAGAGAGTGGGGAGAAGAAACAGAAATATGTGTAAAGATGCCAGGGGACATGTTCCAATCTCATATCTGAAGATACAGGTGCATTTATGGGCAAGTGATTACTCCAGTGTATTGGTAAAGGCATATGAAAACAGGTGTATGCATATGCAAGCAGCCATTTACATTCACTGGCATGAATTATGCATATAATGCTTCCTGTAAGATGCAGTGTCCTGTGGCTTTTAGTGGTACAAATCAAGATTCCGGCATTTTGAATATATGGTCCTTTTATGTCTGCTTACACCTATGTCAGTATTTTATTAGGCTTCTGTGTGTATTTCACAGAGGCTCTGTTGCAGAGATCGGTACTGCTAGCAGCAATAGGTGAGGATGCTGGCAATCTGTGTGGACAGCACAGCTACACCAGCTAGCAGAGCGTAAGGGAACTATCTTTTTCATCCCTTAGTTGTTGTAGATCAGGCCAATCACTTTACAGGGCCCAGAAAGCAAGCAAGCACTGCTGCTTCATAAAGGAAGAAAGAGCTGGCATGGTTGCAGCTTTGCTCTCAGTGAGGGAGGAGAGGTGGTCACCTATCCTTGCTGTGCTGAGGCCGGAGATTTGGTTATAAAGCTAGATAAGAAGTGGTGATTGATTCTTAGCTGGTGAATGACTCACTGCACAGCCGTAAGCAAACTGTTTACCCTCTTGTTCTTGCTCTCTGACATAGCAAAACAGGAACAAAGTTTGTTGTTGTTGTTTGCTTTTTGTTTGTTTGTTTGTTTTTGTCTTAGATATGTTGTTAAACAAAACACCATTGGTAAGGTGCTCTGAGAGTATAAGATTTAAACTGCTTCAGAAGTGCCAGGATTGTTCTAGGGTTGTCTAAGATCTGCCTCCTCCTGTCTGGGAGGACTTAAAACTTTATAGGGAGGGCTTCAGTGGAAGTTCAGTGGTGCCCCAGTGCTGGGGTTCACCCCCTCGGCCTGAGGGTGAGCGTGGTCCTGCTGGCATGTGGGGCAGCAACGCAGGCTGGCTCTGGGGCACAGCCCACGCACAGCAGGATGCGGAGCTGCTGCTTGCTGGCAGGTCCTCTCCTGCCCGTCCTCCTGAGGTTGGGGCGAGAGAAATAGAAATACCCATTTGATAGTAAGCTCACAGCTCAGTTTAGAAGTTGGCCTGGAGAGAAAGGGAGCAGGAGACCTACCCTTTTCTGCCTCTTTTGGGTCAGGGCGTGAGTGCGGTGCTGCCCTTTGCTCTTCCCCGCAGTCCCTCAGGAAACCCTCCTTCCCTGGCAGCGCGTCTCCGCACAGCATCACCCTGATCGATGCTGATTAACTGTCTCCAGAAAAAGGTCCTTCCTTCCTTTGTTTCTTGCTAGACAGGAAGCAATCTTGCCAGCCCATCCTTGGGGAAATGTCAGGCACTTTGCAGCCTATAAAACCAAGCAACAGCTTTTGTGCTGGGCAGCACACAGCCCAGGTGCATCGCCCAAGAGCAGGGTATTTCTTCAGCTGATGCAGCCGAGGAAGAGGCCAAATGACTGGGCTGAGAATCCTTTTGTTTCCAGCTGTTGCAGCTGATCAAGTGAAAAGATATCTGTCCTGCGAGCCTAGCTTTTCTTAAGTCTTCATGTTTAAAACCAGCAACATCCCTCAGATTGGTTAGCAGTATATAATTCAAATGGAAAAAAGAAAGAAAACAGGGGCCGCAAAGGATAATTTTAGTGCATCACTCTCTTTCAGTGCAACAGCAACTGTGTGAGAATGGAGCTGGTCACCACGATGGGCGGCATTAAAAGCTAAAGGGTGGGCCTGGATGAAAACGGACATTTGTGTTATCTTTAAACACTGGGTTTATCTGAATGACTGCAATGGGTCCTTAAGTTAGGCTGTGTTATATACTTGTCTTTTACCATTACACACAGGCACTGCGTAGCTGTAATGGGACCCTGGTGAATCTCACGGGCAATAGCACAGAGACATTCTTTCCCAGTTTAAGCGATACTGTAGCGTGTCGGCACATTTGGAGGTCAAGCAGCGTGGTAGTATGATGAAAACTCCTGTTCAGCAAAGCGTTTGTCCTCTCACGGTTCGGCTGCTGTGAGCTATTCCTGTCCTGCAAAACCAAAGTCCACAATATTTGCTCAAGTACAAAATTTGTATCAGTCTAAAAAGGGAATGAACATTCATGATACAAATTTCTTTCTGTCCAGAGAGACAAATGAGACATCTTCCATTTTATCTTGATTTTTCTTTCCCCTGCAGCAATATGCTCTCTGTTACCTGAGTAGGGGAGAATGGATCACCAAGAAATCCTAAGCCTTTACCAAAACTTGTGAAAAGGCTCAGAACAATAACATTTACCTGTCTTCATTTATGTGTGAGTCTTTGCACTTTAGAAATCTGGCCCTGACCAGCAGTGAATTTAAGGGAACACAATGGGACAGGTCACTCATGTGATACTTTTGACATTAGCAGAAACAAGAAAAGCCAGAAAGTGCTCAGACCCCCCTCCTCTTTGGAGAGGTTTGTATGGTCATCTCATCATTTCATGTACATAGCCAACTTTTGAGGTCTTTGCAAGCTTGCCAGTACTAGAATATGGGCTATTAATCTTCCACAGGAGACTAAGCTAAAAAGTAAGGTGTTTTCAAAATAAAAAAATAAAAATTAAAAAAAAAAAACAAGACACGGCAGCTTAGCTGCGGCTCCATGAACAGTGCCCATCTCTTTGGGTCACGTGGAGGTTACGTACCATCATGGACCCTAGGTCAGCTCCAAAGTCTGCTGTGGCCACCAGGTCCTGTACAGCTGCCTCGTCACTGCGCAGATCTGAACAATGCCTGGTGGTAGCAAGGAAATGGCTGGGGGAATAATGCTGAGTGACTGATGAAAGGTTCACTTAGGGTATTTGTTGTGAGCAAGAATGGTCATCCAATTATCTTTTTCTCCTACCTAGTGATGGGAAAAACAAGCGGTAGTTTCAATTGTACTACCAGGTTTTCGGAGCCCCTTCTTTAGAAAGATTTCAACGATTTTATTCATTATTTTTGAGAACTTCCTAGGAAATCTTCTTTAAATATTTGGCAGGAATGAAAATGTACTACTTGACACTAGCTAAAGGTTCTTACTTATTTTATACTCTAGTTAATTACATTTATTTTAGTCATGTATTAAAAGAGTGACCTTGAATTCATTTGTTCATGACTCTACATTACCTGTCTCTTTCTCATGTTTTGGGAAGTCGCAGACTGATCTAAACTTCAGATCCTATACTGCAGATACATATCTCATACCATGTGGGTGCTCAATGGGTAAATAAATGTGTGACCATAGTTTCATATTACATTAGACTAAAGGTATAATTGTTTGTAATCCGATATGGCAAAGGAAAGGAAACATCATATTCATCAAATGAGGCCTAATATGATGGCATTACTTACGGAATGTACAGTTAGCAAAGGACTTTTAGGAACTATAAATAGTGGAAACTTGTATGTTCAAAAAGATGTTTTACTGACAGAAAGCAGAAGCATTGCAGCTAGGAGCTATCAGCAAAACAAGGGAAAAAACCCTTCAGGGTCTTCAGAACCAAGACTGGAGTAGGTGGGTCATCGTGTCCATTAAACTTCCAGAGGGATGGGATCTTGCAACATTTTCTGCACTTCTGATCAGTGAATGGCATTGCTTTGGGAGTTACTGGGAGAAGTTCTTGATTTAAAATTTGGGTAATGATTCTGGCTAAAACCCTGGCGCCACTGAAAGCAGCAGGAGTTTCGTTATTGGTTGGGCTGCAGATAAGATCTCATCAAGCATGGCAGGGGGAAGGAGAATAAGTTTGATTTTTCACTTTATAAACTGTGAGCACTCAAAGATTGCAGAACAGTTCTGCACAAGAACCTTTCCACAGCCTGCAAACCTCAGCGAAAAACACCTTTCCTCTGTTCACGTCGCATGAGCAGTGAGGGAAGACGGGAGTGGGAGCATCTGAGGGCTTCTAGGGGCTGTAACACAGCAGCTGTTGGACCACAGGTTGAAATCACCTGGTGCGAGCCATGGCACGGAAAGAAGAACCTGAAACACCATCAGCCTGCTCTGCTCCTCCGTGTCCCCCACCAAGGGCCCTGCTCAAAGAGCCCCTGGGCCACCTGCCTGTCCCCAGGAGCCACTCTCGCCCTCCTGCTGTGCTGCCCACAGCTCTGACAGGAGCCCTTTCCGAGGAAAAAGATTGGGTTTTTGCAGGGAGTTTTAGTCCTCCCTGATTTTGATAGAAAAATTAAAATTTAAGTACTTGAGCCCTAACAGAATACTTTGCTTCATTTCAAAATTTTATTTTCTTCTCTATCTTCTCTTTTGATCACTTGCTCACTGATGTCACAGAGTAAGAAGTTTTTTAAAGCATCCAAAAAGATAGGAATTCAAACATTTCCTACTATTTTCCTGTGGACATTATAAAAAGCTGAGAAAACTTTTCCCCCATTTCGAAATGAACATTTGAAGATCAATTTCTTCCCTTTTCTCAACTTGAAAAACAAATTCTTGAAAGGTTTTGTCTTCTCTGACACATGCTTTTGCTTGAATCAAGCCTTTTCTCTAAATCAAAAGCTTTCAGACGTTCAGTAGTGTCAGCGTAAGAGCGGATGCTTCTTACATGCCTCCCATAATTAAGACGAAGACCTTGTAGCTACCAGCAGTGACCGACATATCTGTTGTGAAGGAATCATTCCTAGCTTTCAGCAAAAATATCTTTTTATGTTATTGCAGAGCATTAGTTCAACAGGATAAAATCGACACAAGTCTTTTATCAGTCTACGCATTTTATCAAAGCACCAACCAAGAACTCAGATGGGATTTGGGTCAAAAACCTAAGCAGGGGGATGAAAGGCAATGAGATGTTGCCATACTGATCCTCACCAACAATCTTTACGTTCAAACAAAAGACCTCACTCCTGGTAACCTTTCCTTTGATTTTGTCTTTAAACAACTTCTCTGTAGTCTTCTTCTTCTCCGCCCCCACATCCTGGTGGGGCTGGGCTGGTGGCTGTGGAAGGTCTCGTAACTGGTCAATAGGCTTTGAAACAGGATAGAGGTGATTTTGAGCCAGTGGTAAAAGATTTTAGATAAAATCTAGAGTGTATTCAAGTCACTTTTCTTACAGGGATTAGGCAAATATAGAAAAGATCCACATAACTCACCTCTTAGTATTTTTATTTTACTCTGCATATGTCAGCCAAAACTCCAATTTACCTTTGCCTTTTAATGGTTTTGATGTTGAAACATAACTGTGTTTTTATCCAAAAGACTATTGTTTTGAAATGTACTATTTTTTTAATTGAAAATGCTTAAAAATAAATGTTGCATTTCAAGTTTTCAAGGCTTATACACACATTTTGAAACTTGCCGCAATATTTGAAATAATAGTTTTTGAGCCAACCTGGAGTATTTTTTAATTGACTATGTTTTTAGAAAATAAATCTGGAAAAAAAAAAAGATGCAGAAAATCCTGTAGCACTGAATGCCTCTGCTCTCACTGAAGATGGTGCTCTTCACACTGCCTGCGTCCATGGCAGTTCTTCTCCCATTGTCCTCTAACTGCCCAATATTGGATGCAAAATAAAAACACCACCTCTGCTGAAGAATTTTTGAAATTTTGAGTTACTGTTTTATTTTTTTCTCTCATATCTTAAACTGTTATCCAATAAATAGCCATTAAATTAAAGAAAAACCGTGCTGCTTCTTTTGCTGCTCTGTTGCAGGCAGCAGAGAAGCTGGGGGCGCAGTGCAGTGGCAGGACCAAGGGCCGAGCAGCAGGACCCGCTGGAGGTGGCACTGATGGCAAATGAGGTGTTTGCCAAGCCCCAGCCTTGCCGTTATCAATCTGCATTCTTGCCTAAAGGCGGATATCCAGCCTGAACCTTGCATGCAGCCAAGGGACATGGGCAGTGAGAGGGAGCAACTTTCAGGGTTGGGAAAAATTCATACATGAGTCAGAATGACGGTAGAAATACTGGGCCTTTTCACCAAATAGAAATAGATACCATTTGTCTCTTCCAGCCGATCCCCTGGGCCTAATTCTTTGCTCTTTTGCCTCCTTAGTCACTCAGGCCTATGAACAGTAAGTGTACGGCAAGCTGTTTTTCACGGTCGCTAAACGGTGCTGCAATAAAATCAGGCTCCTGATTAAGATATTAAAATATTTTCCCTCTCATGTCTCCTCATTTTAACAGCTCACAAGCTAATGGCAGTGCTCTATCAACACTTTCCAGTGTGCAGAATTACAGAGTTTATCTGAAGCAACAACACAAACAGTATTTTTCAGGCTTAGTTCTGTGATATATCTGCATTTTCCTACTTTTTTTTTTTTTCTTTTTGCACAGCTTGTATATAGCCGCATTTTCTGTAGCAGTAGTAACACAGCTCTCCAGTGGTTTGAATGAAAGGCACAAGCATGTGCTTACGGCTGCAAGCATTACACACCCACTGGTGCACAGGCAATCTGGCCTCCCTTTAGAAAACAACTTCTGAACCCTTCACCAGAGACAGCCAAGGCATTTCTCTCCACTTTGGCTCTTGAAATGTCGGGGAGTATTTATCCAGAGTGCTGAGGAGTTATTGCATTCTGCCCTAATAGTATCAACATATTGGTCATGGGCAGAAGATTTCCAATTACACTCACTTCCTTGATTAAATCATTCAGACTGAAACACTGTTTCTAAATTATTCTTTTATACATCAGATGTCCTTTCCTGTTGCATCCGGCCAAGGAGCTGGCTCTCTCCCACAAACACATTTTCAGAGAGAGGAATAACAGCACGGGGTGCTGGGGCCTGGGAGGTGACCTGGTGGTGTCCCTGTGGCTGGTCTTTGGAAGGCATGCATGTAGGGAAAATGCAGGTGTTGGAAAAGTGATGCCAGCGCTGATTTTTCCTAGTGGTCTAAGAAACCATAGTTGCTTAGTGTCTCTGCAAGGTCTTGTGATAGAAGTCTTCAGTTTCTCCCGCCAGAAAGGAGCAGTGGGCAGAAATTGCCCAGTATGGGCAATGAATGGCTGAGAACAGGCTTTTTCTACACATTGTGTAAACTTTGACAGACAACTTTACCTGCTATTGCACATAAGACCCAATTTCTCAAAAATAAAGTTGATGGGATTTAAGTATCAGAACAACTTTGAGGTCCTAAGCTGAAGTCTTTCCTCTGAGCCAAATTTTTGTAGTTTCTTGATATGTGCAGGTTTATAAAATGATTGGTGAAGTCAGTTTGCTCCATGTTGAGCATTTTCTATCACTGAGATGCAGTAAGGGCCAGCTGGATTACCTCCTAAGCATTTGTTATGACCCATTTTCAGGTCCCTTACATGTGGAATTGTAGCAAATCAGAGTTTTATAAATACTGTCTTGTCTCACAGCTGATTTACAAACTTAAGTCAGTAAGATTCCTGTTTCTAAAATATAACAACAGAATTACAAGCAGAAATATGTGATAATTAAAATACTCCACATAAAGAAAGCATAGCACAGGGACAAGTGGAATTGGGAAGAATCTGATGCTTATAAATTTCTGGCTTACCCTGGAAAGATTCTTGATAGACAAACATGCAAAAATATCATGACCACGTAAAACCAATTTTCCTGGAAAAGACCAAAAATAAAGCTACCAAGCTCCCCTCCCTTAACTACTTAGTAAGACATAGAATAATTTGACTTCTGCAAATGTATACAAAATACCATGGAGGGATATAAAATTTGCTTAACATTATTTTGGAGGTGATCTGTGCTATCATGTACCCTTGGTTTGATTAAGCTGGCCATTTCCAGCTGACATTCGTACATGTGGAATGTGTGTGTATATGTGTACACACATATGCATGTACGCACCTGGCTGCAATTATCAGTTATGAAAACAGCCACATTCTGCTGCTGACAAGCCAAAGGTTAAGCAGAATTTTTTTTGTAAATGGAGGGAAATCCTGCTTTGAATAACCAATGGCTCGACCTTTGCCAGGTATTAGTCTCATCAGGAGTCATTACCCAAAGGAGATTAAACTATGAGACCCTCGAGGAGAGGTGTTGTGCGTATTGAGCGAGGACAGGGATTAGGCACAGATACTTCCCAAGTGCCAAGGGAGCGCTCAGTGTGGTGGTGACTTCAGAGAAGGGCACAACCGCGAGTAAATAGCGGTTTTCTTCCTCACTCCTTGCTGGCATGGACGTTATGTGAGTTGTGTGGCCAGGGGTGTGTGCTGCTGCTGGTGGGGCACACGGGAGGGCCAGAGGTGTCCCACCGGCTCTGGCCACCCACTGTGACTGGAGCACCTGTGTCTGGGTACATCCGTGGCCCTGAGAGTCTGACAAGGAGCAAACCGGCCCTTCTGTCAGCACCGTGCCGACCCGCAGGACCTGCCAGCAGGGATGGAGAGCAGCACGGGGTGGGAGGCAGCTGCACTGGCCAGGCATCGCTCCTTCTAGAGAGATGTAGAACTCCCAAGGCTGCTGGGAGGGGAGTGGGAGCCGTCCCTGACATTCTTTTTCCTTTTCCTTTTCCTTTTCCTGCTGTGGTGGTTTGCAGTAAGAGACTGAATCTGTGCTCTTACAATCCTCAGGATGTCATTCGGGTTATGGCAGATCTTTTAAAAGAACGATCAGGTTGGTTGTCTTCTTATTGCACCTTTGAGAGGCTGGAGGGAAATGGCTGTAATGCTTCTGTGGCTGAGTTGGAGCGGCCGGATTATTTGCTTGTGTTGATTCTGGCAGTCGCATCTTTGCAGCAAGTCTTTGGTTTTTGAGCACTCCTTCACGTGAGTGAGCGAGCCCTCTCGTTTATAGCTGGTATGTGGCTGTATGATATGCGACCTAGCTCTTCGTGAAAGTCCAAGTGTATCTGAGGAAGTTTTACTTACTAGCAAGGAAGAATCTGAGCACGCAGTAGGACTTGGTGACACAGAGAGCCTTTTCTTCCTCCGTGGTTCTACACAGATGTTGTGTTTAGAGGCAGCATCTATGCCAGATCTGAGTGAATGATATGTGTGAATATTAAAATCATTTTAAAATAACAGTTACGTTAGAACAAATACAGGCTTCTAACCTGCTGAGTCTATACTGAAATCCTCACCTGTATTGGAAAAAACACTATTTTTAAATTTTATCTGGAGCTACCTGAATGTTAACATACGAGCGAATGGAGCTGCAACATTGCATACACATCCAAAGGAGGAGACGGAAGGCCCAGCCAGTAACTGTTTTTTTTCTGTTGCAAGTCCTGTTTACTCCAATAAGAACCAATCTGGCACAAAGAGATCTTGGTAAAATGTCTCCTTTATATAGGTCTTGAAACATACTGTGTCTCTTTTGGGAATGTATAAGACTTCCACTTTTTAGCAACTGTATAATATTTAATTACATAACTATAATAGGAAGAAGAACAGGTAAAATAGAATATTTGCTGAATTTATGTATGACTGAAGAGGGGAAGCAGCTCGCTTTGTAGTAACGAAACAGATGATATCTAGCTTGCTAATGTTTTTGCATTGGTGTTTCCTTAATGCAATAACTATAGTGCAAGGATATGTGCCACGGTTATACAAACCTTGACTTTATTCACAACCGGTATCGGGATGCAAAGGCAAGTGGTTCCCAGTGACTGCTGGTGAACGTGGGCGGGGGAATGCTCCCCATCTGCTGCTGAACACCTACATGTTTCTGGCACAACTTCACGGTTCCTCCTTAGACACGAGGAAAAGCCGAAATGTAAACCTGATCATAGCTACTATGAGGCTCCACGAAACAGAACTGCTGAGCCAGTTTGTGTCAGTAGCTGTGCTTCTGTAAATTCTGCTTGTCATCTATTTACTTGATGGGTAATGAAGTCTGCATATGTCTCTGCACATGCCAGACACCCTGCATCTTCACCTGGTGTGGGCTTTGGGGAGCAGGATTTGCTCCCTTCATACAGCACGGTGCCACAGGAAGGGTGCGCTGGCACCCTGGGGGCTTGGTGGGCCCCTGGCATGACAGAGGAATTCGGCCGGGTCTGCAACGAGGGAGCCTTGGTCTAACTGGCTCCAATGCTGACCGCATCTGAACAGCCCTGAGACATTGGTTTGGAGACGCCGGTGAGGCTTTCTTCAACTGCGCTACAGGGAATGGCTGTAAACATTTCTGTAGCTGTTCAGGCTCAAGTCAAGCTGGTTGAGGCAATGTGAAATTTGAGGTCAAAAGGTGAAATGCTGTTAAATTTAAGATTCAAGTTTACATTCAAGAGTAAATGGTTACTTGGAAGCCTTCCATTTCAGATGCACTAAATAAGGGATGGCTTTTCCAGCACGTCTCCCTCTGCATCTGGGTACCGTAGCAATGTCACAGGAGTTATGGACTGGAAAGGTCCTCCTCAGCTGTGCGTTCCCAAGCATGCAAGCCTAATTGCTCTTGTGCATCCAGGCTTGTATCTATAAATGTTTGGATGTGGCCCTGCAGGTTCACTTTGTCATCCCTAATACAGGATTAAACGGTATGTTCTCTTGCCAGCATTTTTTTTTCTGGCTTCCTACCCCTTTTCTTCAAACAGTGGAAAAACTTGAGCATCAGAGATGCGTGGGGCAAGGATTCATTCACAGAGATAGAAACAGATTTGATGGGATCCTCTCTTACTGGGGGAGAGTGAGGGTGGATGGTTTGTTTGTTTGTTTATTTTTCAGCTCTTAAAAGGAGAAAAACAGTACCAGCAGAAAAGCATTACTTCAAGGAACCTTCTTCCACATGGGTACTATACAGCGCCCAGCATGGTGTTGGGATGACAACTGTATTGGCCATTTCTGAAGGGTTTGTAAAACAGATCATCTGCCTTTTAAACAGCTTGTGACACTCTCAGTTTGACAATTGCAGGTTGTGCCTACAGCTCCCAGACAGGTTTCAGTCACACACTCATACCGGGTGCAACTCCTCTGCTCCTGCCCCCAGCGTGGTCAGCTTGCTGCCGAGCCAGTGCCGTCACGGGACAGAGGTGGCTGAATTCAGCGGGAGGCGAGGCCGTCTGCCTGGGTGACCGCTGCGGAGGAAGCTGGTGAAGAGGGACTCTGTGAACGTAGGGCACCAAGGCTCGTGCCTCCTCCCAGCTCCGCAGTAATTGCTGCCATCCTGTTAATTCCCTGCAGGTGCTATAGGTGCTGCCAGGTGAAGCTCAGCAGCAAGATCCTCCTCCACATCCCCCATCTCCAGAGACCTGGTAGCCAAAACTGCGAGGAAGAATTTCAGGGAAACAGCATGCTGGATGTGAACTGAAATGGTGGCTCTGGGTCTTCTCCAGTAGTGCTCGCTTTCCAAGTGTATCCTTCCTTTCCTTCCTTCAGAAGATGTTTTAGATTACCTTTTTTTTTTTTGATCTTTCACTTGCTGCTCATCTCATTTTCTAATATTACCTAGCATGACTTGATTACATTGTGCTAGTTCAGCATCTCTTAATATCAAACTATTATCGAAAGTAAACTTTGGTGTGTCTGTGAGAGTATCTTTTCCCTTTTCAGTATGTATTTGCAGATAAATGTACTGGCATAACCTTCTTCAAAACTGTTTGTGGCAAGTCATATATCACTCAACTAAAATGAATTTTTCAAGTGAGACTGAGTGAAATCACTTCTCAGACTCATCTTGACTTACATGTGCTGCCTTCCTACAGTTCTGTCCTGAAAGAACAAATTTGACTTGTGCGCTTTGTTCCTTTGCCATCTTCATTAGCTTGCTTTCTTTTTATTTGTTTATTCTTTCCCATTTTCCACTCATTATTAAGAATTAGATAACTGGCTTGCATACTTGGTTATTACTAACAAAGTGGGATCTGATGTCTCTCTGACTTGCAGTAGTTTCAGCAGTGGAGTTAGACCCAGGATGAAGCTGGCTCCGTTTCCATGCTTCATTCCAGAGCAAGCTTTTGCCAGGCACTCCTATCCGACGCTGAATTACGGTGGTTGGATGATAACTAAACAGAGGGGAAAGCCTCTGTATGGAAATGATGCAAAGGGCTTAGTTCATTAAACTGATACCTTAGGCTAATGCCATAAGGAGCAGATTAGAGTTATGAGACATTGGTTTTGTTGCTCTCCCCAACAACCTTTTTACTGGATTCTTGTTCCTCTTGCGCATTCCTGTTGCCATATAAAGAGCCGACCAGGGGGTCTGACAACATGTAGACTACTTCTCTGCAAACTAAGACCACGCACTCGTGCTCACCTCTAGCCTCAGCCGTGATGCCATAGAGGCCGCTGCCCCCAGCCATCAGCCCTGTCCTGCTGACGCTTGCTGTCCCCCAGGCTCTGGTTTGGCAACACCCTGCTGCAAGCAGGTTTGCCTTCTGAACTGGCCCACTGTAACCATGCAAACAGTTGTCGGGACCTGAGGCTTTCAGATGCTGTGAGAAGAAATGGATGGGGTCAGGAAGTCTCTCACACTCCTACTGCTGACAAAATACCCACAGCGTCAAACCCTGGGCTGTGATCTGCTGGTGTCGGTGCTTCCTCACCTGGTGCAGTCAAGGGGAAGATGCTTACCTCAAACACCTGAAAAAACAGGCTGGCAAATATAGTTTTTTTGACTGCAGTGGAGACACCGAGGTGACATATGCTCCAGGTGAGCTGGGTGGGAATGTGTGCAATAGCATAACCGGGGAACCAGCAAATACAGGGACGTTGTCTCCTTGCAGAGAGGTTGGCTGACCGAAAGCTGCGCAGGAGCTGGTCTGCTGCCACAAGTCATACATCAGGCTTTCCTCCCCTGGCTCAGATTTCCCCTCAAGCCTTTCAGCAGAAATGAAACTGGAAGAAAATATCCTGGAATTCATATAGTGGCATAGTTACGTGTCATCTATAATACGTATTTGGTACAAATACTGCTGTAATTATTTTTTTTTCTGGAGAATATTCACTGTGTACGTGATGGGAACATGCAGGTGCTGTTATGGGAAACTAGCAGGCTGTGTCCTGAGTATCTGAACGTCTTTTCTGGCGTTAAGAACCTAACTTTGTGACCAGATATTGATGCTAAAAAGTGAGCATGACTTGTATTTGATACATCCTCTTTTTTATTAGTACTCCGCTCCGTGAACAAAAGTCCTTACGGTCTCTATACACACGTACTGCAGCTCTGTGTGCTTCCCCATCGCTGACTTTTTCCACCAGCATCGCAGTACAGGGGTGTGCAGAACAGCTTACCTGAGAAGGGACCTGGAGGTCACCTGGTCCGTTCCCCAGCGCAAACTGGGGTTGCCTTGGAGAGGTTCCTCAGGGCCTTGTCCAGTCGAGCTTGTGCTAGCATGTAGCAGTCTGGTTCTTTCCAATCATTGCTCAAAAGTTTCTAGTCAAAAAGTTTACTTGGGAAGTAAATATTTAAGGTTTTACATAAAAACTGCATGCAAAAATACATATTCCCTCACACATGCTTGTATATATTTAATATATTACACTCAAGTGCATGGAGAAGAGAACTCTTATTATGACCGCACTTGTGGAAATATTCGAGTTAAGCTTACTTTACATAAACACTCTGGCCTTAAACGCGCAGCGCACAGTGACAAGTACTGCGCTGCAGTCCTGGTCCTGGGAGAAGCGCTTGAAGGGGCTTCCAGTGCTTCCATTTCAATCCTTCCAAGCAGGGGGTCCTAGCTTGGCCTCCAAATGTTTCTCTCTCTTCTCAAAGGAATATTCATCTATGAAACACTGCACATTAGAGGGGATTACACCACTCCCCCCCCTAGGTAATTCAGTCAAGGCGCATGAGCCCCCCGACCTCCAGTGCTCGCTGTGCCTGGCTGGGTGGCCACCAGCAGGGCAGACCCAAGCACCGCTGTAGTGCAAACCTGGTGCTTGAGACACCTTAGGTTTGGGTAAGTTCCTCACCAAAACATTGTAGGGAAGCTTAAAAGCTGTTTGGAAACCTAGCTATGAAGCACGTTAAAAACCCAATACTAATCCGAATGACTTCATCTTTCTATTTAGAAAACAGGAGCAATGTCCAGTGTGTGCTTGAAACGCTTGATTTCTTTCCACCCCCTCCAGGCTGTCTCGCTTCCCTGTTTTATTTCTTCCTGCTCCTGGGTTGCTTTCTGCTGTTATGATCCAGTCAAGTTAACACCTACAGTTCCTGAAGCTTTTGCATTTCTTGTGTTTCAGTCCCACCCTGAGAAGCTCACTGATGCATGTTCCTGCACCTGATACTGCTCCACACAAACCCAGCTGCCAGCTGAGAAGTGGAAAGTGTCCAACTGATCCAGCCTTTCACGCCAAGGACCGACGGCAATAGTAAGATATTTTGGGACCAGGACAGGATGTTAGTCTGGTGTGTCCTTCCCTCCAAACACAAACCAATTTCAAAAGGGCTGTACCAAGAGAGAAGATGGGGTGGACAACCCTCCTGTGCACAGCCCCCTGCAGCAACAGCCAGCGACAAAACACCTTCCTGGCTTCCCCGGACAGGCTTGGCTCTGCCGCCAGCTCTGGTCACTGAGGGATGCCAGGAGGGAGCCCCACGCCTTGCTCACCTCTGGCACCCGACCACGATGCTGCTGAGCTCCCTCCTGCCTTGGTGC
This sequence comes from Chauna torquata, assembly GCA_013399475.1. Classification (NCBI taxonomy): domain Eukaryota; kingdom Metazoa; phylum Chordata; class Aves; order Anseriformes; family Anhimidae; genus Chauna; species Chauna torquata. Next base: position 99,065 of record VXAL01016495.1, read on the forward strand.
GGCTGTGCTCAGCTGGAGACGGGGGCATGACAAGACTAAGTGGCTTAAGGGAAAAGAATAGGTCACTGTTTAAACAGGATGGTGGGTAAGAAGAGAACAATATTAAATACGGACGTACTCTATTGATGAATCCAGACTTGAGACAGGAGCCACTTTTGCAAACTGAACATCAGCACAAACATACACTTTATTTTTACGTTTACAGCAACTGAAAACCTGGAGTTTTGAATTTCAAAACACAAACCCAGAAACCTGTTTTAAGTAGTCTGAAGTATTTCAATGTCGTTAGTTTTCAGCAGTAGCAATAACAAATTTTTCAGTCACTACAAAAAACAGATCCGATAATAAACACCCGTGTGGTTTTTAACACGCTTTAGCAAATGCAGGGACCAGCACGGCAAGCCACCTCGCAGAGCTGTGGTTCTGCAACGTTGCAAAATTGCTCAGAGCCAACGCAAAGGCAGGAGCCCCACACCTGCAACCCCAGCTGTGCAGCAACAAGTGACGCACCTAACAATACCACCTACCTTGCAAAGATTTCATTTTAAACCCTTCTTGATGAAGCCATTTGGCCTCAGAAATAGGGTGGCCCGAGGGAAGGCACTGCGGCCGTTTCTGCAGCTCAGCCGATGGCCAATAACTCAGTCCCTGTGGTTCATGAGACAGAACCTGCAGGCCAGCATGGATTACTCTTAACAAATCTTCTGCTAAAATATAAAATGAAGAGCCAAAAATGGAATAGCTCAAGGGATTTTGCAGATAGTTAACTAGACGGGAGAAAAAAGCTAGGACAAAACAAAAGAGAGTCATTCCAGCTTTCCTTCAACTATTGAAGCTATCAAAACAGTGTAACAAATCCTGGGCACGTGACAGTAGAAAAATTACAGGATGTTTCTTAACTCTGAACGAGTTAGAGCTGGAATGGTGTTTTAGGGAGAGACCGATGGGTCAGAAAAACAGTCCCACTGTGCACGGCCTGAAGGGACAGCATGGAGACTGCAAGCAAGTGTGTGGGTATCGAGCAGCAGCTTGAAATGACTTACACAATCTGTCACTCAGACATCCACAGCCCATATGGACGCTCCACAAGTGGACAGCCAGTGCCACGTTTAGTGGCCCACAGTGCACGGAGATAGGTCCCGCGCACCAGTGGGGGAACCACAGTGACCCCAAGTATGGGGTCGTGGTTATGTTTTTTTCCAGATTTCGCTGGGCAAGACAGAGGGAAAACATTTATACTTCTTGAAAGAACTATAGGAACTATAGGAAGCTATGCCTGGAAACCACTCTTATTTCCTTCCAAAAGTCCTCAGATTTTTCTAGGCTAGCTGAGCGTGCGCAGGACTACATTACAACACAGTTGTGTACACGAATAGCGGGGTTGTGTTCTAGGGCACAATTTAATAGAAAATACTGGAACTCTCTGTCCACTGGAGCTGTGAAATCCATACGTGAATCTTGCTTTCTACTTAGCGTGTTTGTCCTGCCTCTGTGGTAATCAAAGCATCCACAGTCTAGGCTGCTATGAGCTCTATCATCTAATCAGGCTAAAATATCAGATAGCTTTATTTTTTACGTTTAAATTTATCATCACAGCGATCCCCCCAGTGCGGGGAGACGATGCTATGAATAGAGCAGTTCTGAAATGCAGTCAACAGACATTTCCGTGCTACTCCAGGGAAGGCACAGATAATTACTTTAATTGCCCCCAGTTTGTTCTTCAGTCCATAATTATAGTTTTGGGTTTATAAATAACGAAGCACAATTTTAAAAACCAAAACAAAACCCTCAATTATCTCAGGAACTGTGCTGCAACCCAGTCTCCAAACGTGGCTGTGTAAAGGGGAACCAAAACTACATTGTATAAGCCCATAACATACTGATGTGCGTAAGTGGAGCAAAGCAACAGGATGGAAAACGTCACCAGGAAAATAAACTCTCTCATCATTATTTCACTGCTTTTTACCTAAAAAAAACAATGGCCTATTGTCTTGATTAAACCTATTGTTCTGTTGCATTTTTGTTATTGAGCGAACCAACAGTCCGTCAGTGAGAGTTTCCTGAGAGCAGCTGCTTGAAAAGCTAAACACAGTGTCCTACGCTTAAGGCATATTTTGCTGCGGATTTGGGAAACTGGAAAAGGCAAGTCACAGAGGTAAATTAAAGCACACAGCTGAGGATTTAACTTGCTTGAGTACCCATTTCAAATACAAAACACACTCCAGATTTAAGAGGTGGTTAAAAACTGCACAACAAAGCAGAACAAAGTTCTGTCCTGTCACATCCTTGCTTGATGGATGTTCCTCTCTTGTTCCTGGGTGCCGTATACTGCCAGGGACAGGGCACAAAAACCTCTAGGTCAGGAGCCAGCACAGCAGGAGGCTTCATTAGCCATGAACAGGAGCAAAACAGGGCTTCAGACAGAGTAATGCCCTCTCTGAACAACCAGCTTCACCACAACAAGCACATCATCAGCTGGACAGCCTCTAACATGTGCTCTGGATACACAGAGACCTATGGATACGAGACAGCTATGGCTGAAGTGTTTCAAAAGATCTTTGCCCACCAAGGAAACAAATTATATGTTAAAAACCCTTCACAAAATACATGCTCTGCTCTGTCTCCACATAATATCTTCCTTGCCTGAAGCTTGGCTGTTGCCCAAATGCATCCATAGCTACACTTGATGATAACTCAAAAATGTGCAGTTAATCTGTGTGTAGTTTTAGCTCCTGAATGCCAGGAGCCAAAGTGTACTTTTCTGACAGAAACAGGCTCGATCACACAGCATAATCATGTTTGCGTAAGTTTTTAGATGTCCAAGGATAAGGGAAATGCTTCTGTTAACTCCTTTGAGAAAAAGATGAAAACTGTAAAGGGAAAAATTCCTCTTTTTTTCAACATCATTTTATCCACAAACAAGTATAAAACCCAGTAGAGAGCTTTCTGCACTACAGTGAGAAACATTTAGCTTGTCCTTTTTTTTTTTTTTTTAATAAAACTTTACAGCTATATTTCATCATAAAAACTAGTTTGAAGGTTTGAAGAAAGAGTAAACTTTTGCTCTTTGGTCTATCTTGACATTCCTCCAGAGACACATAACAGGAATATTTCAAATTCATTTTTGTCTCCTATTTGCAGGAAATAGGAAAGTTGCAGCTCTTAATTTCCAGGCTTCTGAAACGAGAAAGATAAAAAAAGTTATAAGTTGAAACAAGAAGTCTTTAAAGAAGAAAAGAAACAGAAGTATAATCTAAAACATACTTGCAGTGTTTTAGTGAACTTGGATATTTTTGCCTTAACAATAATAAACAAGAATGTTTCTTTATGCCATACACACCTTCCATTTATTATCTGTGTATCCCTACTGGGAGAGAAACAGAAATCTGAACTCTTATTCCAGTCTGATATGGACTTCAAGCTCCACATTATCAGAGTAATTGCTGCTGACTGAAACCCTGATGTGCAATACTAGGGAATGAGACTAAAGCAAGCCAGCTTTTTGTATCATAGGACCAATTTTGTGGATGCAAAGAAAAGGTCCTCAGACAGCTTCTATTTGTATTTGAATGAATTCAGATGAAAACATCCAACAAATATTTTCCAATTTTATGACACCAGTTTTGGTGTCCTCCTTTCAATGGCTTCTTTACAGCTGTGCAGATGCTCACAGTCAGAGCTCTGGGATTCCTCTTGCATTCAGAAAAGCTCTAAGGGTGGAAAAATACCTGTGCTGTGTATTGCAATTGCTCTGATGCTCTGCCAGTTTTGAAGAGGAGACAAGTGCAAGAATATATCTACAACTGTGGACAGCCATGGCCTTACTAAGTCACAACCAACTGAGGAAAAACACCGCCCCCTCCATCAACCCAGATACCCGAAGCAGTGCTGGCACAGTAAGAGCAGGCACCTGTTGCTGCTGATCACATTAGAGGGAGCCTTAGGGCTCACACGGGTCCTCAACAGACTCTACTTTTGCAGAGTGGGTTAGGTTCATAAATTCCCCTCACTGTGCAAATAATCCCCCCCGCCTCCCTTTTTTTTTTTTAATAGTTCTTCCTCCTTGCAGACTTGTCTCCATATAAGTTACTCTTATTCTGACCAGTGCTATCTACACATAGCTCCCAAGGAAACGATTTCAGCTTTCCTCTTTTTGTAAGGTGGGCAGTGTAGGTTAAATAGGGTAATGGCTGGTGATGAAGAACTAGTCAGGTTCTTTTGGGTTCACTCCCAAATATTTAAATGTTTCTTTTTTTTAATAGAGCACGTTGCTGCTGCAAAGAGAGAGCAATAGTGTGTTATATGTATTAGCTATTTGTCCCCAGAAAAAAAAATGAGCTGACTTTTCTGACAAAGTTTTTGCTCGTATGACTATAGGGTATATTCTAGTGACTGGTATTCTGCAACTTCTGCAACTTTTTTTGGGAGAACTATCATCTGCTTCCTTAACACTTGTGAAGGAGTGGAGAAAAATCAGAGAGGTTAATGATATCCAGTGCGTCAGCTCAAGAAGAGCACCATGCAGTTACCCTACAGAAGGAACTTTTGTCTGTAACTCTTCCGCAAGTCTTATGAAGCTATGCATTGCAGAGGAGGATATAAACTGCACACTGACACAACTGTTCTCAGCTCTGCCTGTGCTTATAATGAAACATCTGCAGCTCTTACACTAATTTCTAAATGTATTTCAATTACCACATCTTAAAGATTTGAATCAGTTCTAATGAGTTCGCACAATATCATATCACTAGAGATTTTTCATTGTACACTAAAACCCTAAGAAGAGAATTCAAACCAAGCAGAAAACCACTCTCTCAATATGCCACTGTAGAAACACACCCAGATACCTGGAAGTGTAATATCAGCTACACTGTGGGTTCACTTCAGCGGAATGATGAAAGCAAAGAACAATACTAAGCTTCTCTAAAGAAAGTTGGGAGTAAAGATTATCTGGGAATGTATTTTCTCTCTTCACCCAAAACGACAAATGTGTAAATCTAGCGCATGAACTGGATGAATTTTATAGCTGACGAACAGTGTCTACCCTGTATGGCATTCCCCAGGTATTACAATATTTTCAGTGCAGAACATTTATTTAGACAGTTAAAAGCAGGAATGCAGTTGAACATGTGCCTGTTTTTTCTTTAAAAGGCTTAAACTTACTGAATCATCCATATGTCTGATGCCACCAACACCTCCACAATGAAATTAAAATAATTTATTTGCAGTTGGATATACACCATTTTTTGCCAGACCACTATGTTTTTGTGATTTTGTTAGCATTTCTTTTTACAGCTAAGAAACCACCATCACTGATTAAAAGCCAAGGTTAACATTTTCATTTCATGCACTACTTCAAATGAAAGACATTCACAGTTGGAATGGAATATTTTATCTGCTTAATTATGATTGTTCTTCATAATGCACCAATCCATGATTTGGATGGATTTGTGAAAGACTAGGCAGTAACCACATGATTAAGCAGTCTATGTGAATCTGCATATAGATTTTACATTAGGATTCTACAGTCATTTTAGATGATTCAGAGGTAATTACGTGATTGACACATGATAAATTAATATGTATGCAAGAAGCCATCAGGCATATAATGCATATCAGTAACAAAAATGGGATATATGTCAAGAAGTGGTAACCATAACACTACCCAGCAACAGAACAGTCAGGGACAGTTTGCATGTATGCAAGTGCTGCTTGCTACTTGCATGTCAGGTAGTAATTACCTGCGCATCCTGTTTAACTTTCAAGATAACTGGTTTTCACTGGTCTTGACGGGTACACACGAAATGGCAGAATCTGCTCTCACCAGATATTATGCAAATGTTGGGAGGATCAAGTATGGGCAAACTAGTGGTTAATTTGGTCTGAACAGTATTCTCCTTGGGCTGTGCAAACCTCTCCCCTCCTCCAAATAATCCATCAAAACACAGAAACAGAAAATGAAAGCTGGTTCTCTCAAACCAGAGTAAGCAAGGATTGCTCAAGTGCCTGGGCACATCCAAGTCAAAGCTGTGGCTGACCTGAGGTGTCACCACAGTCCTATGAGCTCATAGTGATATCGTTATTCTGTGTAAAAGTAACCATTTTGCTCTCCAGACCAATTTACTGGGAGAAGAGAGAGAGGTAAATGATGGGAGAGTCCCATCACAGACGCAAGTGGTTTATTTCAGTTAAGGTTACATCCTCTCTTACTCCACTTAGTACGGTGCAAGGTTAAAATGAAGCAGCATGACATATTTTAACAACTTGGATTTTCAAGTAAGGAACATGTGCTATACAAAATTAAAACAGGACACCAAGAAAATTAAGTACTTAGAGAAGAAGAGGAAGTGTGGGGGGGAAACTACAGCTTTCAAGGAAAGGGAGAGAAACTAACATGAAAAATGCACAGCCTAAGAGGGCAGATTTGTGTTCCTGAAATGCTTATTATCATTTGAAAGAGATGACAGCAAGCAGGAAAAAATATGAAAACAAAACAAAACAAAAACAAAGCTCATGATCAAGCAGAGAAACATCTCCTCTGATATCTAGGTAAAGACAGAAACACACTGCCACATGACAGTATCAAAGATGAACTAGATATTTCTTTTTAGGTGACTAACAAGACTTCAGACTGACTTTTTCAATAGCCAAGAGCAGTACAATTGCAGAGCCAGCTCCTTCTCAAACTGACAGAGCCAGGAAATCCAAAAGGAACCATCAATGTACACCAGCAAAGCGCCAGCCACCATGCAGCAAATCAGAAAGCCACATCATAAACTGCACATTATGAAACATCTCCCCAGATCCCTGTCTGAAGTCCTCAGTGAAACTAGGGCCTATATAAACTCCTGATGATCTTTTTTATATACATACCAGAGACAAACATCCTCCCCCAAATTGTAATAGGATAGTGACGTCTGATGACCAACCTGAATTTGGACCTCAGTCTCAAAACAATCCCTTCACTTGCTCTGTGATGGGGTCAAGGTCAATGTCATAGAAGCACGGCCTCGTGGGCAGTCCTGGCATGGTGCTCATCTGTGGGAACAACAAAACCAAGTTATACTCCCGCACCTGTAAGGAGATAAATCACTCCATCCGTGTAAACCTCAGATTCAGAGAAAGGCAGGATTGTTCATTGTGGACTCAACTGCAGATGCAATCTTCATCACATTTTTTGTCTCTGTTAAAAATGTCAAGCTCTGTACTTCTTCAATTCATTTTTTAAGTTTATGCTTCTAAAAGACAGGAAAGAGAAAATAAAGGCCACAAAACAGAGGCTAGTACACTAAACTAAGCATAAGAATAAACTCCTTAACAAAATGAAGACACTCTGGGACTTATTTGTTCCTCAAAATATCTATCCAGAATACTTATCTATTTATATCTACTGGGAAATTCACACAGCAAAGGGCAAAGACACAGCTGCCTGAACTCACCTGGTTATACAAACATGCTAAACCGCAGACCTTTCCCCCACAAATTCCGAATATAGGAGCAGAATTAATCACAACACTTTCACGACTGATTACTTAATGTGAGAAACAAATGAAATAGTTCAACTAAACACACATGGATTATAGTTGAATCCTAATTTAGTAGTTAGAATTAGTAGGCTGAGATACGATGCTAAAGCAACCCAATTATCTCAAACTATGTACAATTAAGATCCTGATCTAGCATAAAACACCAGCATCTGCATACTTATAAACACGAATAATCTCATGGACTTAAATTATGCAGTTAACTACAATTCTGCTTATGCCACCTATGTTATTATTTACTATTGACCTTTTAGCAGCAATTAAAGACACACAAGTGACTTTGAAATCTTGAGTTGCAGGCCTACCACAGTTTATGCCACCTTAACCCAGAAGGCATCCCAGCTTCTCACCTTCCCCATCTCAGTGCTCCCATGTTCTCCCTCATGCAGAAGATGTCTCGAGAGCAAGTTCAGCAAAATAATTATGTTTTTTGATCCCCTTCATCTTCTGTTTCAGCCCCTTGAGCCAGAAGGGGCTTCTAAGGCTCCAATGCCAGCACTGACACAAGGTAAAGGATGCGACTGCAGGGCAGTTTTAAGGCAGCGCCAGACTGGATCAACCTGAACCACTGCGGGTTCCCACCCTGAGTCTTCTTAAGATGACAGTTAGAAATATCTCACCATATTTCCACTAATTCAAGACACTCTAAAAATAGCATTTGGACTTAGGAACTCCACAAACCCTTTCAGTATCTTAACCTCAGAGGCGGAGGATGGCCCTACTATATTAGGTCCTATATTAATACCCAAAGAGATGAAAGACATTAGAATCTCTGGAAACAAGCCTGAAGTTCAGCGTTAGCTCAGCTGTTTGCTGGCTGAAGAGCCTTTATGCATTAAAAGTTCTTTAATAGATGCTAGATTCTGAAGACCAAAATTTTAGCTGGGGCAAGTCGGTTGGGACCTCATTGAAGCTGGTGGTTAATCTGACCCCAGGAGGTAACCTTCGAACATGGTTGTACAGGAACAAATCACACTGGCTTGAGCACTGAAAACACTCCAGACACAATAGCCTAAGGACAAGGACAAACTGGAGTATGTTCTCGTGACGTGAGCTGAAACCCATTGCTGAAAGGGGGAGGTTTCACCCTGTGTGCCCCTGGGATGATTCCCCCTTGGAGCTGGCTCTGGCATTTGTCTTACTGCAAAACAACCTCATTCAACACATCAAATTGATGACAATACCACCTTTGTGGCCAGGGTTGGTCAGCTGATGAATTAAATCTGCTTACTGCATGACCAGATCACCACCGGCCTGCCTGTCCAGGCAGGTGGCGGGAGGGCCACGGCAAGCCATCACCTCCTAGCTGAAAGCATGCGGCTAAGACGGTCGGGTGGCTTCCTACCTCCATCCTCCCCAATTCCCCAAGGAGCACAGGTCAGCAATGGTGTTTTTCCTGGCCAAAGGCAAGCTGTAACAGGCTAATTGGCCTCAAAAGAGGAAAAACAAATGACCACTATCCCAGTTGCTCCAGAGAGCTGTATTTACAGCCTCCTCTCTGGCTGGAGCAGGCTGTGTTTCTTTACAAGTCAACTGGTTCTGCCGCACACTCAGCCATTCAGTTAGCACCTCCCATATGCTTCAGCTTTGCTCTGAATGCTGAGTACAGCGTTTCCATCACGAGAACACAAGTACAAACACCTCTTTGCGCTGACCTGCCTCACCCCACAGTCCTGCTTACTCTAGAGGGCTGTCCTGCCATCTCAGAGGTGAATCCCACCTCTGCGAAGGGCGAAAGCAGCTTGGGGGTGCAGTGCCGACACAGCCATCTTCCTACTTGCGGTCTGAGAAAAAACAATGCAACTGGCTCTTCTGCTGGACTTGGTATGTTTCCTCTGTTTTTAAATATAGCCCTTCCTGAGCTTTTGTTATTGCACACAGCAGGATTAAAAGACAAAAATGTCTGTTTGCACTCACTGAAACCCTTCCACTGATTGTGGGACATCGTTTTATTGGCTGACAGTGCCTTGGCATCTTAGTTAAGTACTAAAACACCTTGCTACTATTTATCTGTTGGCCACACCAGTTGCACTACTACGTTATTGGGGTTACTGAATTATTTTCTGTCTCAGACTCATCCCAGTTTTTGAGTTAACTCTTGACAAGAAACTGCTGTAATGAATTACATTTCCCTGGGAGGGGAATGAACACATTGCCAAAGACAACTTTCTGGTTACTCTGTGTAGGGCAGCTCTACATCCACATCTACATTTGGGAGTAAACTCCCAAATTCCATGGTTTCTTTTTTTTTTTAAAGTATATCTACAAGCTTGGCTAGTCTTCATTTTCCCTGCATAATAAAAACAAGAATAAGTTTAGTGGAGTTTTCCCTTATTATGTTGTTGTTAAATAAATACCGCGTGTACTTGGAGGTTTTTTTTTTCTTCTTCCCCCTACAAAAATGAGAATGGAGTAATACCACTGTACATCTGGGCCTGTATTAACTAATGGAAATCTATTACATCTATAAAATGCAAATATCAAAACAGTTTATTGCTAGTTCAGGGAGTACAGCTATTCTTATATTGAAAATTTAAGTCAACAAAAGAGAATGAGTTCATCTGAATTAAAATTACTGCTACACAAAATGAAGTACAAGGCACAAAACCAGAGAGGAAACACTTTCAGACAAATACTTATGTGAACTGCAGAGTGCAAATAAAACACGTCCTGTCATTTTCCCCATGGCCCAGACTTCCAAATAGGCAAAGCCATGCAGATTTACGATCATGTCTCTCCGCTCTCATTATTTGGTCACACAGAGGTAACGCGCAGCAGGATCTATCCCTTTTTCATTACTTCAAGGTAAATTGCAGGAGATGGCTGGCTGGTTGAGGAGATTACTACTGCTTACTCCCTCGCCAGCGCTCCATTTCTTTCCTGCGGCAAAAAAGGCACAGGAGCAAAGAGGGCTCAGTAGGCTGCAAGGCTGAATGAGGCTTCGGCTGGCTGGCTTTCCACATGGCTGCAGATTCAAAGCGATCCTCTTCCCCTGCACTGCCTTCCACAGCACTGCGGGAAGGCATCAATGTGTAGCCTTAACCCCTGCAGGCACCGTGACCCAGAAGCATCCCTTCTCCCTGCCCTAAGTGACCGCAGCCTCGACTTTGTGCAGGGGGGATGCCAATCTGCCCCTGCAGCACATGCTGGAGCTGCACGGCAGCAGCTCAGAGACTGTCTCCGCCTCTCCAAGGCTTTCTGAGATAACTACATGTGAAAATTACTCCATTCCTGGAACTTGAAAAAAGGAGACTAAACAATGAGAGAGAAAATATGCCAAAAACATCAATCACTTTGGTAATTAGCAGGTACGTGCAGCACAAAAACAAAACAAAAACAAAACAGAAATTTACAGTCACAGTAGCTTGCCGGCCATCTGGTACAACATACGCTGTCTATACGTCGCATGGAGATCAGCACAACTCTCCACTTTAACATAATGCTGTTTTGGTTATAGTTTGGTAGCTACTCAATGCCACGTGATGTGTCTATGAGGAAAAAGTAGGATAAGTAGCGAATGAGACCATGTTAACCACCTCAGATCACAAACTGAATTTAGGTAGCCAAAATAATCAATACTTTATTTGACCGAAGCCGTTCTTGTCACACTTCCCTTGGGAGAAGCAATATATAAGGCATAAACTTTGCATCTCAAGACTTAATGCAATTCATATGAATGTTTTACACAGGAGAAAAAAAAAAAAAAGGTTTTATGAAGAATTCACCCAGCTGCTACCCAAGATGTATCACGAAAGACTTAACAGGAACTAGTTCTGTAGGAACTCAGTGGAATAAATCATTTTCTTTACAAACTCTGCAGCTGTCTATACATCCATGAGAGCAAATAAGCTTTAGAAAGACTGTGAAAAATACAATGCATATTTCTTACTATGCCATTCTACGTTTAGGAGATAAAAACAGCAAGTCTTACAATCAGCCATCCTGAGGATCATTTATGGTCCTGGAAGTGAGCAAGTAGTGGAAGACAAAATATGACTTTTAGCTAAGAAAGCCTGTAGGCTACTGTTATTCACACCAGGCATTTACAGTCTTCCAAAGGCGTGCTTACGTGACAAAACAGAAAAAACCATAAGGAGCTTCCTTACAAAAGGAGGGTGCCAGTTATTTCTAAGGAAGCTATACGAAAGTACTGTCCCACACCCTCTCCAGAAAGACACCTACAGTCACTGGATGAGTGACTAAGCTGAGTTTCATTGGAGTTTCATTTAAATTACAGTTACATGCTCCCTTGTAATTTCATTTGGCCATCAGGCCTATGTAACGGTTACCATCAAGCCCTAAGGCTCTGTTAGCCAGGTATGCCATGGTCCCAAGAGGAACTATCCTGCTTCACTTCCTTTTTTATCGTACAAATGCCTATTGGTGGTTGACACATCCTGCCTTTTACTTCAAGTGTGCGTACACACATATGTATATATATTTATTTATTTAAAAAAAAAAAATCCTAACAGAACCTGAGGTCACCTTAACAGGGTTAGCACAATGGCATGATTTGCAAAACAGATGTCCTGAGGACTACATCCAACTCGTGTTTAGTGTCTTTTTCAGGTATAAGACAAGATGTGGCTGTTTTACAGGCATAGCATGATTTGTGAATAGAGAAGAAACAAACAAAAAAACCCCAGCGGAATCTGTACTTACACGAAGTAGGTAAAACAGATGATCGGAAGATACCAAAAAAAATCAACAAAGAGCATACTGAGGAAACCTCTCTATTCTGTCGCTTACGGTGTTTATCTTGAGTTTGATGAGAAATGCAAGTAATTCGCATTATCCAATTGTACCATTTTATTAACTAAATAAGTTAGGACAACGTGCAACCATTTGAAACTTGAAATACTGCAGAAAACAGATGTTGTTTCTCAGGAGAACCTAGCAGACACATGACTGCAGATAACTTCTCAATAAAATCCGATGGGGTGAATTGCACACTCCATACTCCCTCACCAAGAAACAATACAAGAGGAAACTCAAGAGATTTATAAATAGCACTGTAAACATGCATGCATTATTTTCAACGTACTAGCATTTGTTGGAACCTTGAGGTGTGGCACAAAGGAGCTCCACTTGAGGCTTTCAGTAATGTCTCTTAGTGTGAATTAGAGCTCTGAAAGACAGATCCACTACCAGAAATTTGCTCCCCTACAGTGCATCTGTCAGTCCCAATGCATGAGAAGCTGAAAGGAAGAGCTTTACTTCCTTCTTCTGAAGAAACTCCTACAGGTCTACAAACCTGCATACATTTAGGCGTGCTCTTTATCCCCAGCATCAGATTACTTTCACTGACTTCTGTGGTGCTGGGCATGCACTGGAAGCTGGCACCAGGGGAATTTCAACCCATGGGGTGGGAGAGAGAGATTAAACAGTTGCACGACAGCACTGCATGACTGGAGGAGGGACTGCAGATGTTATTACTGGATGCCTTAAGGTCCCTGTACCCTCTGTAGGACCACAGCACTCCAAAGCATGCTCTTGCACAAACCATTCCATGGAGAGGTCACTTATTTCGTCTAAAACTGGACTGTCCTACACTGCACAAAGACACTGAATATGCACTGAAAAGGGATGCCAGTGCACCAAAATTAGGCAGCATATCCCAAATAGCTCCAGGATCAGCTTTTAGCTTGTCCCACAGAACTTGAAAATTTCCCCTAATTTGCAGAGCATCAAAAATCAGCTCACATTTGGAATGATGGAAGAAAATAATTTAACAGGAAAACAAACAAAAAGAATAATTAAAAGAGAACAGTACTGTTTAGCTTAATTAAAAGAAAGAAATACAACAGACATGGAATGGCTAGAAGGAAATATGCACAATATAGTGTACACACCCACCCATGTACTACAGAGGGGAATGACACTATTCCGAAGATGGAACCAACTCTCAGGTGACCTTTCATCACCTCTCAACAGTGAGAAAAAATGAACTTCCACACTAGGAAAAGCAGACACACAATGAAGGCAAGTTGGGGCTTCCTTCAAAAAGTATCAGCCTTTAAAGACAAACTAGTAAATTCAGCCTCGGAAATTGCATTAATTTATAAAAGTCTGCTTTAATAGCTACATAAGGCTTAAAAAACTATTATCTCATTATTTTTCATTGCCTGAAAATAACAGGGATTTCTAAAAGCAGTTAAGCAACAATTTTTAGTCAGTGCATAAAGGTTTATGTATAAAATTTAATGAAAATTTGCCAAACCTGATGATAGCCAGAGGAGGTAGGGAGAGTGAAGCTCATATTTCACTCTCAGGAAATCTTTAACAAAAAAGTAATCTTGTTGTAATGTATAAGAACAGTCACACTAAGAAACTCCACACATTAACAGCTTTTAAAAGGATTAAAATGTTTGAAAAGATGATGATCCTACTCTGACATATGCTGTAGTATTCCTTGCAAGAAACAGCTCCGTCTCACTGGCATGCTGGCTGATATCAGGTGCAGAAGTCCATCTGGCATCAATTATTCCATTATCATTTTCTCTTACATTAATGTTTGCACATTCTTGGCAATTGTCCAATTTTGTGAAAGTATTTACAACAACAAAAGGCACAGACTTTGTTGTTCTGCTATCAGCATCTGGATGAAGTTACAGAATTACCGAATACTGAGTATACAATCCTAATTGACCTTGCTGCCAGGTGCTCAAGCAAGGTGGAAGTAGCTTGTGTTCTGTAATGTTCTCTGGGGGATTTCAAGGGCCCTACAATTTACTCATCTTGAGCGGAAATAGTCTGAATCTGAAAGCAATCTCCTGGGCACCCTGAATTAAAAAACAAACCCACACAACAGTCCACATCTGTCCAGTACAGTTTTTTTGAGACAGCTACAGGTACATGTCCCAAAGGAAGCAAGGGACGAGATGAACTCTTGGCCAATGCTTGGTTAGCCAAGTTCTTGGCAAACACGTCTGTGTAACACTGCTGAAACTCAAACACTGCTGTTAGCGATGTGCTGAGGCACCTAAGACCCAGAACAGGCATTTCGCTGGTTATTAAATAAAATACTTAGGCACAGATGTAATCTGTAAGAGAATGAGCAAATTTCACCCTTTAAGTAAAACATTTGGGACTCATACATGACTGCAGTCCCTCTTTGCAGACTTGCCTCAACTAAGACATTTTCATCTTAGAGGATAGAAAACCATATCTGAAGCAGAAGAAAATGATGCCCCCTAATAACAGCATGATGGTGTAAATATTTTAAGTTTTACTCGAAAAATACATCTCCCTGAGGTTGCACATTAGATTGGTTAAATATTTGCTGTTTTATTTGTTTGTACTATCCACAATGTGGCAGGATGTTTCACAGAGTACTCAGAGCTGTTCTCTGCCCTAGATAGCTCAAGGGATAAACAAAATACTACAAAACGAAAGCTACCAAAAAAAACCCAAACCCCAAAACCAACCCCCCAAAAAAACAAACAAAAAAACCCCAACAACAGAGGAGACACAGCCAGAGAGAAAAAACAGTTACAAATACCAGGTAACTCATTCCAAAACACGCCCCTCCATCCCATCCCACTCAAATCCTTTTCCAGCAGTAATTGCTCCCTTGACCAAGGTCTACATCCTGATTTTCCTTCCCTCCAAGGCTTTCAACAGAAACCCTGGCAGAGGACTCTCACTCGCTGCCTCTCATACAAAATCACCTCCTCGGTCAGAAGAAATCCTTCCCTCCAGCTCACTCCTGAGGTCAGAGGCTCCCAGGGCTGTTCCCATTCCTGATGAGCAGCCAGCATATCAGACAGTGATGGAAACACACCTCTGAGGGAATAAGTCTAGAGGATTTTTTATAGAAAGGTGCTCCTCTCGTGTACTGTTTCAGCACCAAGAATGCCTGAAGTATCTGATGTTCATGGGTACATAGTCCTCCTGTTTTCTCCAGTGCTTGGGTCTTCTAGTGACCAGGAGGTGATCAAGCTGTACGAGTAGCTCAGGTTCTCCCTGTTCAGAGCAGAGAGGGTCTGTGGTATTTGGGAAGGTGAGGTCTTGGGTGGGCATATCCCAATGACTTCGCTTTTGCCCAGGGACTGGGCACCCTTTTCTTCCTCTAAAACCTGTTTATTTTGTACCAATTTTTTCTCTAGAACGGTCCTTCCTCAAACACAGGAAGCACATCCTACTTTGTGCTCTTGATCTTCACTATGACATTTTGTTTAAAAGTTTCATAACTTTCACATGAGACTTCCCTTGCTGGTCAGACAGCCTGACATGTTGACATAGGAAAGCACAGAGCTTTGATTGTAGCCCAGAAACTGGAGATGGTGGCACCAGGAGACAATGTAAAGCAAGTATGAGTGCTACATGCAACAGACTTTACCCTTCTCAGTTAAGTCATGCTAGGAAGAGCATCAGTCACAAGTGCATCGCAGACCTCTAGCAGTACGTAACATTCAGTACCACGTGTCCTCTAAAATCATATCAGAATGTACAGTGGTCCTCTTTGACAAACAAATAAAGAATGGAGGATATTACTTAGACCAGCAATTTTCACCCTATAGTCGATTGACCCACTATTTTAAGAAGTTCCCAAAAGGCTGCTAAGAAAAGCAAGCCTTGAATAACCTATGCTGAAGCTCACATTTCTGGAAGATGAAGGAGCATACAAATGCTTTGAAAAAGGTTGAAAACCTCTGACTTAAATAATGTGGGTGAAGTGATAAAGAGGGAAGCATGATCAAGAACAGAGTTACAAAACAACATCCAGCATGAACGCACCAAATTTTCCATGAGTCTTATGTTGTTAACTTAAGGTATAAAAACACACCCGTAATTTCAGTGAGGCACTCACTACGACCATATGAAAGGAAAAACAAACNTTATTTTGGCTTTAGTTTCTAGAAGGAAGGAACGCGCATGTGATGCACTAGCGCCTTCAGAAGAAGCATCTTCTTTGCAAGTTTCCTGAACTGCAATAATGGCTGTAAGGAGAAAGTAAAAAAATTCTAGACATGAATATGCAACTTAACTCTCTTATTGTAATATTGATTTTCGAAGTTTCTCTAAGGAGATACTAAATTGTGGATTTCTGCTCACTGAATTTACACCGTGAGTTAACATGCTGTCAGATTTAATTTTCAAAGGAAATCAGACAAAATCTTCAGGGCACAATTTTTATCCTACAAACTTGTATCCATATATAATAAAGATGCATATGAAGATAATGTTTTTTGAAGTACTTAAAAACATGAATTAAACACATCTGGAAAATACATGAAATAAAATCTCCATTTTAAAAGGTGTGTGAGATAAAAGGCAGAAAAGGTTAAATGATTTGCCAAAAGTTAGAAAAGGAGCTGAGGTGATGCCAGGAGAATGGAACTTGAAATAGGTAAATCTGATTTTCATCTTCATCTCATATAACTGAAACTCAAAAATAACTACACCAAATAGTTTCACTCCATGAAACATTTTTCTATTACATAATGAAGTTTTTGCATCAGTATTTTTTAATGAAATAAAACTTCTTCCATTTTTCACACTTTGCCCTGAGTTTAAACTTGCAGTAAGTCATTTTTAAAATCAGAGTTCTGCAATATAACAAAGGATAACAATATATTCACATAAATAACAAAAATGTTGTTAAACTGTCCAATTAAAATCAGCCATATTTGGAAATGCAGTTTTTTCAGTCTGAAAAACAAACCAACCCCCAAACAGATGCTTTGTGTGGGGCATTAAGTATATTTTCCCAAATGACGTATGTGAAAGGACAAAAAAAGGGTTGAGTAGTAATGAATTTCTGCATCCTAACACAGAACAAGTTACCACAATTCTTTCTTGCATTTCGACTAACATGTAGCAGAGGGTGATCTATGGGAATTTTTTCTTGAGCATTTAAAAATGTGTAAAAAATACATCATCATCACAGAAGTGGGAGAGTTTAGTTGGGCACACACACCAGATAAATCATAAAATAACTAAAACAAAATGATAACAAAAATTAAAAACCAGTGAGAATATCATCTCTACAATGCCAAAGTGAGCAAACTGGCAGAAAAAGCCGTGAGCTTTATTTATTCTTATGGGACAGCCCCCAGGCTGCTCCTAATGAAAACAAGGCCAGCTTGTAATGAACTCTCATTTTGGCAAACAAACCCTTCACAGCTTCGCTGCTCAGCCAAAGGCATAACAAACACAACCTGCAACACATCCGCTAATGCTCGGCTCACCTCGTCCCCTCCCGGTGCCCCCGTGATGGCACACTGACCGCAGACAAAGAGCTGAGATGCCAGGCAGTGTGCAGCCGCTCACCCACCCTGGCACCTCCCTTGGCAGGAGGCTGCCGGCAAGCAAGAGCGCTTGCTCACGGACGCAGCCACAGGTCATGCTGCGGAGTCATCATCAGCATCCCTGACAGTCGGGACTCCTGTAGTTACCCTTGTTTCAAAATTGTTTGTGGTTTATTTGTGTGAAAACTCTGCTTTATCTTTGCTTTCACATTACACCTCTCCTTCATCGGACTGCCTGAATACTGACTGTGAAGCTATTATTAAAATTGATTTTTTTGTGAAAGTTATTAAGAAATTTTTTCCTTTTTCCCAGAGAAAAATAAAGAGAACAAGAGCTTCACTAACACAGAGGGAGCTTATCCGTGCTCTCCCAAGCACACCTTGATCCCATTCTGGACAGATTACCTGCAGAGCTCTTGGTTTCTGTGTCTGTTCACTGCTTCACATCCTCACTACCGCTGCCAAATACAATGGCAATGATGCTCTCTACTACAGACTGGATCAGCGCTCTACAGTTACCAGGGCTCATGCAAGGTCGCAGGCAGACAAACAAATCTGACACATGCAGTGCCAGCAGCATGACTGCTTCTCTAGTGCAGGTGAAAAAGGTTTTACTCCCTGTGTGCTGCTGCATGTTCTCTCTCCCTCCTGCTGCTTTGCAGCAACCAGGTGCAAGTACCCGCCCTGCAGTGAGACTGGCACAACCTGCGCCTTCCTGGCCACTACCGAGAAACGTAGGAATGGGAAAGTCGTCAAAGCTTGAGGAAGGTGAGAAATATTTGTATCTTCTTTGCTGCATTTGTTTGTGGAACATCATCTCTTAACTTCATTTGATCTAGTCTAATAACAAAAGCTCCTATGCCCTACTTTCGAGTTGTACAGAGCAGCAGGGTGTTGCATACGCACATAAAACTGGTGCAGTGTGATCTATTAATACAGATGTTACACATTTTAAATCAGCCAGAAGGCAGGCAGGGAACATGCCGTATCAGATCAGAGCAACGTGCATCTTCCAGGCTTTTATCTCCGATAGTGGCTGGTGCCAGATGCTTTTACGGAGAAAAGCTAAAACTGCGGAGACTGACAAAGCAATCTCTGTCCAACCGTGGGAGCTGGTAACTGAAGACTGGCCAAACCCTTGAACACCATGCTTAGCATTTTTTCCAAATTACTTACCTATATTAATTACAACCCTGCATATCGTTGATGGCTATATCCTTTTATAAATCTTGTTAAATTCTTGGCCTCGGTGACTTTTCCTGTGTTAATGACTTCCACATTTTAATCACACGTGAGAAAGCATTTCCTTCTTTTATAGAGGTATTAATATGGATGCTTGGCAACTTCTCTTCACAGACCAAGGAAATATTTCAAAGAAAAACTGGTTTCCATGCAGTAAGGAAACAGCTTCAGATAACCTCTAACTTCTCCATAACAGCATAGGGACATAATACAGGTGGCAAACACAAGTCTGTGAAATGCACAAGACTTCTGATGTTACGGATATAAATTTTATGTGAATACAGCAACTTAAAAATTCTAGGCTTTATCAGTATTTCAAGTATTAGAAACAAGTTAACATGTCAAGAGTCCTAAGACTGTTTCTGCATTAAAGAAGCTGAGAATGATCCAATAAGCTTTAACTGAGAGAAAAAAAAAATGGTCAAATTGCTAAAGAATACGAACCTGTTACCAAATTGATTTGGGGATAACAGCCGAGGTCAGATAATAGTAATTAGATTTGAGCACACATTTTAAATTAGCAACCCTATAAAAAAAACTGCACACCACAGTGTGTGCAAACTGATGTTTAAAACCAACTTCAGTACTCTGTTTTTAGAAAAAAATGCCTAAACATTTATGGACTGCTGCATTACCATCTCTGTAACATTCTTTTGCTTTTCAAAATTATTGTCTGGCTACTTACCCACTAATTAAAATTTTAGTTCAAAGAGATACTTTACATGAATTTTCTTGTTACGGGATCCAAGTTATAATACATAATTGGATTATATATGCCCAACAAACATGACAACTTTCATGATCAAAAATTTTTCTTTCTTGTGAATAGTATGGCATTGCTCCTGCAGTTATACAGTAACTTACGACTTTCAGCAAGCCAGCTGAAGTGACCGCAACGTCACATGAATAAGGATCTTTACTTTTTATGTATCTGCTGGGATTACTGGGGAGGGCGATAAGAAGCCTGGCAGAACACTGAAAAAGCCAGCATAGGTCAGGAAGTCATTTCTGGGAACAGATGTTTGCTCTAATTGCATTTACAGATGGATGCCCTACAAGGGAAAGCTGGCGTTTAGCAGGTACTGTACTCACATCCATTTTACTGTGATTAAGGCTATTATTAAAAAGAAAAGACTCAGTAAGAGGGAAGGGAAACTGATGGCATATCCAGGGCACATCCATATAACCTAGTGACATCCTAGTTACTCATTTCCTCTCATTAGATTTTGAATCTTGTCTAGCTCCTTCTGGTATTTGAGGCTTACAGTCTCCTTGCTAGGGAAGGCTCCTTAAAAAGCCGCAGCAGACTGAGGAGAGCCCTTCACACCGTCCTGCCCACGGAGAGGGCTGCGGCAGGCAGGGCAGGGGAGCCCAGGCTCCTCCCCAAGGCTGCATGAATTTACAGCTTCCAGAGCGCAGGCACCTGCACCCAAATTGCTGCAAAGAGGGCTGCAGGGCTGCAAGCCTGCCCGTCTGGCCACGTTCTAGTTCAGTTAGGGGCTGCAGAAGATTTAGGACCCTGATTAACCAGCAAGAAGAGTCTGGCTTGGAGCAAGAGGCGAGACAGACGCTCCTGCTGCCCTTCTCTCTCAGGTTCTGCTGCCCAAGTACCTCAGTTACATATCAGCAAGCTTCTGGACAACTGCTTTTTTTTTTTTGGCAGGAGTGGCATAAGACAAATTGAAAATAGCAGAGGTTTACCTAAAAAACACTAAATAGTAAATTATAACTGCTGTGGAGCTGATTCATGTGCAGATCAGACATCCTTGCAGTCAGGGCACCACAATCCCACAGAGAGGCAAGGGCTGCTACAGCTTCAACAATATGATTTTCATTCGCAGACACATGGCTGTCAGAACCCTAAATCTCGTACTACACTACCTTCTGTGCCTGATATTAAACATGTGTCTGGAAAGAAGAAAAGGGTAGTCAATTGTCTTGAATTTGGGAAAATGCAAGGATTTTTCATAATCGTGTCAGAAAATATGAACGTAACTTTGTACTTTATAAAGTGGAAAGACTCCAAAACCAATCAGTGCTCCATGTACCTGCAATGATAAGCAGAAGAATGTTTAGCTAGGATACAGTCCTATAAAAATTTCCCCTGTAAATCTCTTTCCCATCTGGGACAGTACTACAATTCCTCTGGGAGAACACCAGCAGTAAATTGTAATGCCAAAATTTCCTCTACAGTATGTATTTGGGTCTGAATCAGTTCCAGAAAAGATATCAGACAGCATCAAAACAGAAGCTTTTAATTGCCCCATAAAATGAAGATGACTTTATCCCCTTCAAGCTGAGCTTTTATGAATACATCCCTGGAAAATGGTACCCCACGCAACCACTAGGCATTGCACTGTAGTTACCTGGGACTCATCTTACATATACTTTTTTTTTTTTTTTAAACTGTACTGGAAATCATGTTGAAAGGCCTACAAGACAGTGCATTCCTAGATTACCATGGCTTTTTTATCTGGGAAATAGATTCAGAACAGATATTTAATTTACAAGGTCCATTTGACATAACCCAAGGAAAGAAAAAAGTTGCTATCCCTTTAGAAAAGGTCAATTTAAAGCACATTGACTGTTTTTCAGTTGCATAGCATGCACAGGCTTAGCTAACATTTCAGGGTGGCTTCAGATTACCCACAGAAAAACACTTTTACTCTGCAATAAGAAAGCTCACGGACAGATGTACTAGAATCGCCATTCTGCTTAAATTTTAACCATACCTCATTCCAGCATGACGTGTGCATGTGTGTGGTGGGCGTTTGTGTACATATTCACCAATTCTCCCACCTCAGTTTCTCTCTTTTTGACTAGAGAGCAAAGAGAGTGTCCCAGTTTTGCCCATTTTGTACAGCACATGTAAAGCGTTAGGAAAAGGCATCTAAACAATTTGAAATGATTGCTGTCATTTCCTTTAAAAAAGGTGAAAGAATCCATCCTTACTACAGATTTCTGCCAGCAGCACATTTATCAGCAACGCAAGGCAGCGTGGTCACTGACAGCCTGCACAGCTGCCAGGGTTTCTTGTACAGGTGGCCTTCCTCAGCCAGTACAAGGCACAACTTTGCTGGTAGAGCGGCATTCAAATTAGGATACCTTGCTGGTAAAATATATTGATGTGATAGTAGTAATGCACATCTTTCAGTGAGCGTGGCCTGTCTTTAAGAGCTGCCATTCCTTGGCCTATTAGCTAATTCATTAAAACTGGCACATCAGGAATGGAAACAAGGCTCCAGCTCAGAGGAAACACCGTTATGGTTCTTGATGATCCTTCCTGACCAACCCAAGCAATTAGAAAGCCTTACTTGCACGCGTGGTCCACACTTTTTTATGCCTTTCCTTGTAGGAAAGGCAAGTGCTTCAAAATGAGCTACCTACGGCTTTTAATCACAGCTTCTCCTTTACTCCTGAGTCACCTCAGCTCAGTTAGTAAAACAAAGAGCTGCTAGCGCAACGCTAGTGCTTCTGTTCAGCCTCGCCGGTGGAAGTCAAACCTCCACCACCCCTTGGGGATGCCAGCTTCTGGGCTGCAATGCCACAGTGGCTCTTTCTCCTGAGATGATGGCCAGAGCACAGGCATTTGTGTAATTTTTATTTCCTTTTTGATTGAGTGTCTAGGAGAAAGTAGACTAGTCAGTGCACTTTGGAGGCAATCTTACGATTTGATCTGAGACTTTTTTCCCTTTTCTACTAGCTTTGACCCCTTCAATAAGCTTCAGTATTGCTCTAAGTATATTTACCTCGCTTACATGTTAATCTCTTACAGAGTACATCTCCTGTTCACCAGCAGGGGAATATTTGAAGTAATACATCTGCTTGTATAGCTGTGCCAGACGTTCCTCCTATGCTCTTCCTGTGCTGTGCTCGTAATTGTATCTGTCTTTCAAAAATTCAATTAAGGGACAGTTAATGAAAATTAATTAAATTAGTCCTCTGACAACACAGAGCAGCACCACACAGATGACGCATTACAAGTTCCTGATGGAGCAACGAGAAAGAAGCAGCAAAGTGTTTCTAAGTCTCCTCTGCATCCCTCAAACTACTGGTGAAGGATGCCCTAAAGTTGCTTGTTACAAAGGATGTGACATGACATACAGTGTGAAACAGTTGCTGATTTCTAAATGAGACAAGAGGGAAGCTAAATAAAGCAGTAAGGTAAAAAGGATGCAAGTGTTGAATCTAGAGTAAAAAAACTGGATGTCTTCTCTTTACTTCCAATGAACATAACATCAGCATTTTTTTTTTTTTAAGGAACAAGGATGTAAATATGTCATAATCCTATAAATGAGATTAAAAAAGACTATGTTCTTTGGATGAAGACAGGTAAGAGGGGATTTAAAAAAATCTACAACACTGCATCTGGGAATTAACCCTTCTACTGCCCAAAGGGTTTTGTTTTCCAGGAAAGATGCAAAAATCCTCAAACGCATTACAGTGTGTATTGATTCAAGTTTTATATTTGATTCTATTCCAGCACATCCAATATATTGGGGTGGGGGGAAAGAGAAGAAAGGAGGGGGAGGAATGAAAGATATCCTAATGATCAGGAAGGCACCCACTATGAAGTATGACAAATTTATTCGCCAAGCCAAAATGAGTATGTGAATATGCACAGGAATTTTCTCCCCATGAACACTTAGTAGGTTTTTGTTACTGTAGTCAAACCATTCATATTCTTGACAATGTAAACAAGTTGTGAATGTTTCTAAAATCTGATTTAAATGACTTAATTTATCCTGAAAATACAAATCCAGAACTGAAAGAAGCCCTAATTGCACCCTGTTGCTACTAAGTGTGTGTAGGTACACGGATAAGTAGGTACGTCCGTATGTGTGGGTAGTTATTCCCACTGCTCTGAGTGCCTGTGAAGGAAATGTTTTTTCATCAAAAGTAAGCTTTTTAAAAATAATTGTATTGCAGTTTTTGTTCAAAATTTCCTCCACTTTTTTCCCCCTTGAACATGTAAGATCTCCGTTTATAATTTGGATTTATATGACTTAGTTTTTTTTATTTTTCTTTTTTCTTTGTGCTGTCATGCTGTCAGCTATCCTAAATGAAATGAGTGACAGGCTGAGGTGACACGGCTGACTACGCTGAAATGCTCCCACCGCTTCTGGCTTGTCACACCTGTGGTTCACAGCACGTGCCACAGAGCTTGTGCATGCCCCACCTCTATGTTCTAGCGCTATAAATTGAGTTTAGAGACGCAGCCAAACAGCTTAAAACTTTTTTTCTCTAATACAAAATGCAGCACTTTGTCTTATTAGAAGAGAGACCTTGGGTGAGCCTCTCTTCAGACAGTCAGCACTGAGAATGGAGCAAGTGGGTTGTGTTTGCACCAGCGTGCCTTCCTGAGACTTAGAGCACAGCTGCTCCCACGGCCACAGTCTTCCAGAGCATTCAGCTGCAGTAATGTAGCCTGTCCACACAGCAAGGATGTGCCGAATGCAGCCTTTCAGTGAAGCTGGGCTGCCTCTCTGGCATTTGGCTTCTCAAGAGATGAGAATGACTTCAACTTACAGAATCAAATGGAAAAAAAAAAAAAGTAAAATAAAAACGACACACAGCTTTCACACTGCTGTTATTTGTCAAGCTCTTCTTACGATCTATACAAACAGAAGAAATTAGTACGGAACATAAATGTGCCCAACCAATTACTCTTGTTCTTCAGACAAGTACCATTTAGCTTTGTCTGCCACCCAAACACCCAGCCAAGACTGGCATCTCTCTGCTTAGCAAGAGCCAAGGATCGTGCCCAGCATAGCACCCTTCACACCCAGCCGCCAGCAGCTGGGGTCTGGAAGCAGCACTGTGCTCTGGGCTACGGCTCTTACAGGGCTTCAATGAGGAGCTCTCAATGCTGGGGGGTGGCAAGCAGAAACCTCCTAAGCAGGTATTTCAAGAAAATGGGAATCAAATGATGCATTTACATGGTACATTACAGTTATGTTGTAAACAACCAATTAGCCTTCTCTTGAGTATCAGATGACCTAAGGTTTCATGAAATCAAATAATATTAGGATACTTCATGCTAGTTCATCAGCTGCTATTAGGTATACTGCGTTTTACCACAGTAACTCTCCTCCTACTACTTCACAATAAAGCAACACTGAGTATCAACATTTTGTCTATGTGGGCTAAAAAGAGAATTAAATAAAGTTGCAACTTAATATTACTAAAAACAACAAGTTACTGAAAGTAACGATTATAAAAAAATTAAAACAATTATAAACAAAGCAATTGTTACTAAACCTAGCACTTATTTTACAGCTTTTTTCCCTGAACCACTCTGGGCATAAGCAACGAAGTTCATCTGAGCTCCAGCCTCACTCACAGCTGTAGTTTGTTGGTTCACCGTGGGTAACCAGCAATAAATTTATACGACTAAACCCACTGAGGCACTATGAGGTCGTTTGGATCACAATGTAGGAAAACAGCTAACACAAGTTTTATAGCTTTCAGTAATATTGTGTATTTCAAAGACCAGTCATATGAAACTAATAACAGCTGATGAGGCTGTTTATTAAGGAAGATCCTTGCCAAAGTGCAGGAAGATCTATTAACCCAGGAAACAATCATGGGAAAAAAAAAGCCCTCCACTGAAACTATATTACTACCGAGACAGAAAATAAATGAACTTCATAGTATAATGCGAAAGCAAAAATATCCACTCGGTCAGCAGAGAGCCTGAGCTGCCTTCTCAGCACCACAGCTCATATTCCCAAAACAAGAGGGAAGACCTGTCCCCGGCTGTATGTCGGTCCAGGACTGCTGTTCTCTTGTTAACTATGCTCCATGTTGACATGACACAGCTCAGCACACGTAACGGACACAAAGCACATAAGCAACCTACAGTGTCTTTGGAAGCAAAAGCTAGCTACATATTCAGATGGACAGAGCTTTGGAGATATTTCGCATTTTAGAGGGAAGGTTTTGGCCATCTCCTTTCAAAAAGCTGAGGTCTCTCATACTGAGTTTTAATGACATTGTTCGACATCATTTTTCTTCAACTCCAAATTTCAAAATCAATTAGATTATAGTGGCTATAATAATAATTCTTTTTTTCTTTTCTTTCTTTTTTTTTTTTTTCCTCCACACCGCATCTTTGTAGCCCCCTCTATGGGCTGGAAAGCCAAGTAAGAAGCAAAAGAGAAAACATTGTTTTATTTCCAGGTAAGTAAACAAATTCCTGAAACCAGATTTTCAAGAGCCTTAAAAGCTTTCTGTCAGTGACTAGACTATGGATGCTAATCCAAAATTTGATTTGACTTCTGAAGCACTCAAATATGTCTATCCTTGTGCAGATCTCCAGGGCCACTCTCCTTTCCTTGTTCTTCCCATGAAGGCACATATGCCTGCCGTCTTGTATTTCTAATACCTTGGCCCCCTTCCCAGAGCAGTGTGATATCCCTTGTCCTCTCTTTAAAGACGTGACACAGAATCCAGCTGCAACTACACTGAGATCTGGCCAGAAACACCACGTATCAGTTCCTGAAACTTCCATTTTGATATACAAAGCAGCGTGTTATTGCAGAATAAATAAAAGATTACATGATAGCAAAAACAACCCACTTCCTCACAAAATATCACAAGGTTCACAACAATGCTGTAAGGTATTTTGTAAACAAGAACAAGGATGACCACAGGAGTCATAAGGAAAGAAAATGGACTCGGATTGTGGTGATAGGACAGTCAAACTGGCCATAGTTTTAAGAATTAAGAAATAAAAAGGTCCATTTCAGGAAGCAAACAAACAAAAAACAGTTCAATAATCAGAAGACTTTCAAAGCTTTGCAACACTCAGATGGATCCAGCTGTCCTTAAAAATCATAGGACTTTTTTAGTCCCTAGTTACTACCTAGCTTTGTAAAACCTCACTCTGTGCATCTCCTTACCGGAATCAGCTCACCTATACCTTATCAAATCAAACTTCAGCAATTCCTACTTCACTAGACACAGAGGTTCCAGGGAAAATACTGTAGCTCTGAAGCCACCAGAGGAAATCTTCCTAACTTTCAACATGAGTGATATCCCCCATACAAACACTGCCAAAAAGCTTCTTTCTTGATTGTGCTCTGCAATTCCTTCAATTGGCATCTCTTTCTCCTTCACTGTCATTTCAGCCCATCCCAAGAGAAAAATCCACATACTTTTCCCAAATCAATTGTCCCACAGCACTCACTATAAGTTCAGCAGCAGTAGTATGTGCACAGCTGTGTAACATCTGGCATACAGGTGTATGAAACTGCATTTGCTTGCTGCCTGGCTAGTCACCACACATTCTTTGGAAGGATAACAAACAGTTATCTTGTAGAAAGACAGATAGTACTGTTGTGCTCACCGTCCTAGGTTACCTTTATCTCCAATGTTGTAATCTCCAGTCGGTAAGGTGAAAGAGTAAATGTGATATTCATTTATTAAGAAAGAAAACTTCTATGGAAGACAAGCATGGCCCTTTGCTTTGGATAATAACCAAGCCAATAACCAAGCTTGGATTCTGTTTTATTTCCGAGGAGGAAGTGGGTGGGGCTGCAATGCACACTTTAAAAAAATCCTCCTGCGTGGTCTGAAACGGAGTAGGAGCAATTCCTTTCATTTACCAGCTCAAATGTACAAGTTAATGCCGGCAACACTGCAAACATTAATCTTAAATATAACACCAAAGACAGACTAAACACAAAACTCTACTGAAGAAATAAGGCTTGTATAAAAGCAAAGTTCACGTTTAAAAGGTGGTCAAATCTTACACAGAGCATGGGAGAAAAGTGTAAGACATTAAGATATTAGGGAAAAAAAGGAAAAAAAAAAATCAAGCTCACATTTGCCAAAGGCCTTGATTCAGCAAAATAGCTAATTCTATAGCTGTACTTAAAATAGTACAAGACAGACATATACCAAATATGAGGATGTAACTCAGTCCAATACCTACCACTGGCATGGCAGGCATAAATGTGTGAGCTTCAACATAACAGGTGCAGCAGCAGCCACGAAGCTGTGACAAGACAGATTTCAGCATGGACTAATAAAGCCATGTACACACTCAGAATCCCTCAACAGCTTGTACTGCAACTGCTAGTTGCATCTTCATTACTACCATCACCTGGGCATGTGTTTACTCACTCGCAGTGTAAACATCTT
Source organism: Chauna torquata (assembly GCA_013399475.1). Taxonomy (NCBI): domain Eukaryota; kingdom Metazoa; phylum Chordata; class Aves; order Anseriformes; family Anhimidae; genus Chauna; species Chauna torquata. Next base: position 127,251 of record VXAL01016495.1, read on the forward strand.
GAATTTCTGCACATGTATCAGCAACAGACACTGCTTTACGCCAGTCTGTCCCCAATAACCCGTGAACGCAACTTATTAGAAAAGGAACAACGGTGGCACTATGACTTTTGCTACCTGGACCAAGTTCTCCAGAAATCTAAGAAAATCATTTTCTGATTTACAACGTTACATGTTTGTGACTTGGTCTATAACACAAACCAACACAATTCAGCTTACAAACCAGTACTGCTGTGAACTGAACGTGCTTACCACTGTAAAACTCTTGATTCTCCTCTGCTCTCCTCTTTCCATTAGAAAAGAGCACACTGTAACAATACAGTGCCAAGCTCAAAATGGAGACAACACACTAGAAAAATAACAACTGTGTAATCCAATGAAATTATCCAAGTGATGCTGAAATCAGGGAACACTGACTGGTCTTTTTCAATCACTAACATACACAACAGAATGTCTGTTGTTTCTTTCTATGTTAACTTACTCCAGAAGGTAACCTCCCCAAAAGAAAAGGCTCATCACTTTACTTCTCTCAGAAATCTCCTGCTCTGAAATTAAACTGAACAAGAATGAACATTAAATGGATAGTCATGAAGGCAGCAAACATGAGACAGTTATCTTAGAAGGAAGGGCAAGTCCTTACTATAAATCAAAGCTTTCCAAACATTTCCAGCACTGAAATGAATTAGTAGCATGAGCTGACAGGAGCTTTGGCTGAGAGAAAACTGACAATATGAAATGAAATATGGGTAGGCTATTAAAACAGAAATCTTTGCTGGCACCTGCGGTTTGCTGAAATTCTAATCAAGTTGCCAAACAAAATTCCTATTTGGAATTAAAAAAGGAGTATCTCACGTATTGTCAGAAGCTTTCAGGCTCATTTAATTAGTCCTGAAAACAAAGGGGTGCAACATTTTCTTTAACTAATGTTATGCAGCATATAGGTTTCAGTATACCTGTGTTTCTACGGACTTCATACTTCTCTACTCTTGCTGTTAAGGCAGCTGCAGCCAGTTAGTAGATGTCTCTCATTTTTATACTCTAAAACAGTAATTTAGCTATATCCATAACTCCTCACAGACTCTGTTCTCCACTGAGTCATCAGTGCAGGGCCAAGCCCCCTAAGCATGTTTCTGGAGGGTTTTTGGTTCAAAAGTAAATGCTAGGAAGATTTACCCAGAGAAGAGAATCTACTTTACCTCCTCAAAACACTTTGTAGTTACTGTGGGGAAAGGTGCCACTCCAGATGAAAAATTACAAAACCTTTTTTGCCAAGAGATACAGATATTCTGAGCCATTACATCCATGGTTGAACCAGCAGCTACCCCTACCTTGTGCTCATGCATAAAGAACAGTCTCCAAAAGATGAAGTGAAGACCTGACAAAGAGCTAGTTTTTACTAAATAAGCAGCAAGTGGTCATAGGTGGTACTTCCAGCTAAAACACTGAGCGTCATTATGCCCTAATGCATCATCTACAGCGTAGCAATGTTTCATGAACTACTTCAAGAACAGGCTTTGCAGCTGCTTGACCTGGACGCACATCATGTGATCAGTACTCAAGATGAAAGCAAAACAAATTCCTCAAATACCATTAAAAATTTGTGCCTGGAAATAAGATTTTGCTTTCAATTTTGTTAAAAGCCTGGCAGATCCCTCCAAAGAGTTGCAGTCAAGTAGCTAAACTTCAAATTACAACTTCAGGGTTTTCTACTGTTATGGGGTTGCTTGATTCTAATTATCAGAATATTATTTTTATTAAAAATAAGTAAAAAAAAATCTAAAATCATTCCTGTTGCTTCAACATTTAAGACCATGTGAACAGCAGGGAGCAGAGAGGGTACAGTAATGAGTATTTACACAAACAGATGGAAAATCTGCAATTAAGAACAGATACTCAGTGCAGAGATGAACACAACTCTGCATTCCTCTCTTTGCTCTCTTTCCTGCTCCTTACTTAAGTCTCCACACTGCCCTGAGGCTCCAGGCCCATCTGCTCTATAGAAGGGGAGGACTGCAGCCTTAAAGGGATGGGCTGCCACTGGGCAAATGTACATACGCACCTTTCACACTCGTGCACACACACGTGTGACTCAATACCGCTGCACTGCCATGGAGGAAACTCTTTTAATCCACGGCCAAGCGGCTGGTCCCGCTGGAGCACAGGAACTTTGCTGCTTCCAAAGGACAGGTACACTGTGGAAGCTCACTAGAGACCAGCAAACGTTCCTCTGACGTGACAAGCTTGAAGTTGTATACATGTTCAGGTCAGAAGCTTTCTAATATTTCACATTTATGGCATCTGCCAATTAACATGCCAGAGGCTAAATGGAAAGGATGTGCTAATGTGACACTATGTTTAAGGAAACATTTTTGAATAAATATAACAAGTTTCAACATATCAAGTGATTTCAAGACCCAGGTTGTGCTGTCATTCAAACCATGCCGCAGGCAGCACACACCACTGCCTCTGCAGCACCAGCCTGAGATCCAGGAAACTCGTATCATTTCCCAGTTCTTGTTTGTGACGGACAGTTTCCTTCTCATCTGCAGCATAGAGATTGTATCTTACTTGCACCTCCTCTGTGACACTTAAAGTTACAGATGAAAAGCACTGTGTAAGACACAGCATATTACTGCAAATATATTAGATGATACCATATCAAATGGGAAAGATGGCATTGCAAATTGATTTTGAATAGTACATTTGGGAGTTGCCAGGGATATCCATAGCACAGTAAACATCTACTGCCTACCATCTTGTTTTTCTGCCTACTGACAGCCGTTATCAATTAATGCACAGCTTCCCCAATATATTTTTCATATACTTTATATAAAGGCATGTGAAGTAACTTGTGATATAAGCTAAATAAACTCTTCCAAGTACACAAAAAAAACAACCCAGTCCCTTTACTGTAAGGTTATTTACAGCACACCTTATTTAATATTTCATGAATGCCTCTAGGCATAAATAGGCACACTAAGAAATCAACAAGCACTTTTACAATTAGGTAATTGAGTCTGCAAATTTCAGTAAACATCCAGTTTCTGGCTACCAGCTAAATGCATTATTCCGATGAGAATCTTAATCCAGAGAGAACACACGAGAAACACTGAAAAATGGTTAAGTACATACGTGCCAAACAAATGAATACAGAAAATATATTTCAGGAGAGAAATAAGATATTGCTTGGAAAACCATAATAAATTTTGCTTACTGGGGAGGTAAAGCAAAATTATTAATAAACAGAGGAATCAAAACATTTACAGTCTAGCAGCTAGAAGAAAAAAGGCACTAAGAACATGACTTTGAAGAGAGGACAGAAGATTATATGCCATATATGGAATGATATACAAAATGGGTAAGCAAATACAAGCCTCTTCACAGCAAGAGAAACAACTAAAAGCTGTGAATCCCAATGACTCTCAGAGGCCAACGGGCTGGAGAGGCCAAAGATCCTCCTTGATGTCAGCTGCCCAAGGGTATTAAACAGCAAACCCAACAAATGGTGCCAACCAATGAAAGAAGTGATGAGATTTGTCACTGCAAACTGTACTGAATACATCCGTCTTGGTACCTGAATGCTGGAGGCTACCTGCACAGGTGCGTCCTCGTGCTTGGGAGTACGTGGTGTTGACAGCCAGAATGACTGAAAATGACTATTCTAAAATAGTTACCTTCCCTTCCTGATTTTGCATTAAGATTTGCCACATTGTTGCAACTTTATTCCCTGTATCTCTAAAAATTATTTCTTCTCTGAAGGACAGTCAGGAAAACAGTAAAAGGGAGAAGACAGCGGTGTTAGAGGGAGAATGAGTGTGACTGAAGAACCAAGGGGAAAACACTTTCTGTGCAAAGACGAACAATATGAAAGCCACTTGTGATAAGTAGCCAGCAGGAGCAAAGTAAGGACTAGCTGAAGTGACAGACAAAAGGCAGAAGATTTCACCAGCAAAGTGCAAAGAATGGAGGAACATGGCCTCCAAAGACAACTGCTAAAAGATGGAAATAATCAAGCAGCAGTAATGACCTTACATACTGCTTATAATCACACCTCTCCGAGGCCTGAGAATGCATATCATCTCTGATGTGGTACAGGTGATATCCATCTCAGTGGCCTCAACTTTGGGAACAATTCTGCCTTGGTGCCTGTGAACTAGGTAGAGTTTCCATTTTAAAGACTTTGAAGTCTAAATAGCCAAAACAAACAAGGAAAGGAATATTAAGATGTTGAGGTTTTCTGAGAAATACGTATTTAAAACAGCAATAAGGAACTACTTATTAAGAATTTATCACATCCATCTTAAAACCCATTCTCCATGGAGTTGGAAATCAATATGCCACTGCAGTCAAAGCCAGACAATTTGAATTGCAGTTAATTTTTTATTCTATGGAAATTATATAGAGCTGTTAAAAATGTGCAGTGAAAATAACACTCTTCAGAGGTAATGAAAACGCAGAAATATTTACACCTAATGTCCTTTTTTTTTTTTTTTTTTTTTCCCCTTTTTAGGAAATAGTTTTCCATTACTTCTGCACATTTTAAAACCAATTTCAACAGCTGGAAGTCCAGTCCTCCAACAGTTTCTTCCGGAAGTCTAACAAACAAGAAACAATTAACATAATTAACAGTTCTCCCATATTTAACGCTCCTGAATCCCACCCATTTCACATGAAAAGAGATTACACTGAAAAACAGTTGGTGAAAATTCTTAAGTGCTGACTCAGAGCTGCTGACAAGTCTTCTATAAAAATCAGTTTCAGTATGTTTTTTTAAGCCTTAAGTCTAGTTATCAGATACACACTGCACTTAAGTTTATATACGTCATTATTTAGAGGTACCAGTACTTAGCATCAGTTGTTGGCATCAGTGCTCAGCACTGATGTCAAACATCTTGTACTGCTTATAGCAATGATCAATGTTGGCTTATTATTCCACCCGATTTCGCTATCTGCCTCTATCCAACTCTCATAGCCTGGTGCGGAGAATTATTCTGTTCCTCTCTGAAATGTTGCTTGTGATAAAAAGTCTCACAGTGGATGGTTTGGGCTTGAGTACATCACAAGGTACATGAAATAGAAAAGGATAGGTCCAAGATGCATTTACCTTAAATAAGCACATTCCTCTCCATTTTATCTTTAAACACCAAAAACATTAATTAGATCTTGGTTTGTTTTGCATAAAACTACAACAGCCCTTCGAGTTTTGTCATCTGCCTGTTGGATTATAACAGCTCCTGCAATTGTGTTCGTCATTTGTAAGAAAACAACCCTCCTATAGCACCTGCTTTCAATATTTCCTCAGTAGATTTATATTCTGAAACTCTTACTACAGTAAGTTGCATTAGAGTTATTTAAGATACAGAATCACAGAATGGGTTGGGTTGGGAGGGACCTTAAAGATCACCTAGTTCCAACCCCCCTGCCATGGGCAGGGGCGTCTTCCACTAGACCAGGTTGCTCAAAGCCCCATCCAACCTGGCCTTGAACACTTCCAGGGATGGGGCAACCACAAATTCTCAAAATTCAAAATTCTCAAAATTTTGTTAATGGAGCAAAGCTAATACTAAGTACCTGGCAAAGCTTCTCCATGACCTTCTATTTCTATTATGCTGACCACATAGCTCCTCAATTTAGTAATGTAGACCTAATCACAACATCAAATGAAGACACACTCGGATTGTCTTCTTCTGAATGCCTGATGATTTCTCTTCAATTCAGAAATAAGCATTCCAATTTCAGTTTAACATGATCTTGTAGGTGATTATACCTCATACAAAACCACATGCTAAGGCAACATAACCACTCACAGCATTGGCCCATACAAGACAGATCTTCATACTCCAGTTAAAATGATTTTAGGTGAAGGTCTGAATGAAGACATTAATTCTACAATTACAGAAAATGCATGTTATGCACTTGTCGGCTTTTCCTCTGAATTTACCCTTAATAAATTCCTTCAGGCTTCACCCAAAGTGCCCTTTTACTTTTTTTGGTTGTTCGTCACAAAACTACAAAATAGGTTTACAGGAAGAAAAAGCACATTTTGTCAAAAAACAAAACAAAACAAAAAAACAGTGGAGAATCTGTAGCTCATTCTGCAGCAAGGGCTAAATTATGGTTTCCAGGGATCCCATCTGGCAGGAATCTAGCGCTGCAGACTGCCACAGTTTCTAAAGACTATGCCTGAAGTTAATACGGCATCGGCAACATCAGCCCATAAGCAATAAGACAAGATTTGAAAGAGATCTAGGGCAAAGAGCTGAAGATCAGGAATTGTTCAGTGCTTTTTGAGAATGGACTTAGGACAGAAGAGCTGCTTATTGTTCAAACAAGTAGCACTAGGAACACACCTTCCATTCAGTACATTCCCTGGCTCGCTCTCCTGTCGAAGAAGCCAGAAGCCCTCTAACCCACATCCCTCCCCACCCTCTGTCCTTTTTGGCAAGCCTAGGAGAACAAAACACGGTGACCCTAATGCAAAAGGATGTAACACTTCATAGCCTGAAAGTAAAATGCGGGGTTGAGCAACACAGTGGTGGGGCCAGCCAGCCTCCTCTCCAGGACTGCACGGGCACAGGAAAGGAGATAACTGCACACACGCTTTTGGGATATGCGTACTCCTGCACTTGCGCACAGACATTTCAGGCACATGGGGACACCTACAGACTTTTAGTGATCTCAGGACAGTCTATTGGCTTGCTCATTTTGACCACACAGAAAAACACTGCATTTGGATGCATGTCTTTAAGTCCAGAAAAGATTCCCATAAGAGCATATATGAGCTTTTCTTTTTTGTTATTTTTTTTAATATACAACTTCCTCTTGGCTGGATACCCAAAGTTGTAAGTTACACATGCTATTTTTAATATATACCTTAATCTGGTTTTCCATTTTGTGTCCATAAAATGTGAGGTTTTATGGTGCCAATAACATAGCTAGATTCCCCACCACCACCTTTAAATAAATAAGACAGCCTTAAATTGCAATTTATTCTTGTGTATATCCTGAGTGCAAAACAAAACTGTTTCTTCTTAACAGAACAGAAAGCATACCCTGAATTCTGTATTAGAATGATAGAAGGGTTTTTCTATCCTTCGCCAGCTTTTCTGCTGCCATAACTGAACACATTCCATCCTTTACCTCAAATATATCAAAATTAAGACTGCCTCCAGCTGCCAAAACAGTTCCAAGTGGGGGGTGGGGTGGGGGTGGGGGGTGTGGAAGAAAGAAAGAAAGAAAGAAAAGAAAAGGTAAGGCTTTTGTCCACTAACATGAAGAGCTGATGGTCATCTATAGAATTGTATCAATTTGTTGCAAAGCATAATAAAATCGAACACAACTAAGACAATGCAGGGTTTAATGCAACAGTTAAATAAATGCATGCATTTTCAACACAGTCCATAATTAAAATGAAATGGGGATAAACAACAGAATTATTATTTTTAAAACTGACAACAGTCAGCAGAAATCTTTCTTGTTCACTTATAATGAAATATGCCATAAACACCTGATGATCAAACTAAAAACATCCGTTTTGCAACAAAACCATTCTCACATTTTACATCTCCCTGTACTTAAAAGGAAATTTTTACATCAGATGATGACTACTCCATTCACCTCCAGTAATACAATTATGAATTGAGTCAAATATGTACAAACTGATGGGTGGAAAACTGTCCTTTCAACATAAATATAGAGAAATTCTTAAACAATTTCAACAAGAAAGTTGTACCAAGCAAAACGCTGGTCAAAGGCAAAGCTGAGTAGGAACTGAACTGTATAGCACACGTTTCCTCTGGACTCCTTACACAGTGCATGCAAGAGCCTGAACACTGTGCATGGCTGGATTTGTGCGAGCACTTACGAAACAGTAAAAAGACATGAAAGCAGCAGCACTCTGAAACTACTGCTTTTGAACAGGCGCACGTCCTGCAAAGTAGCAACACTCTTGAAATCAGAAATTGGACCTGGGCCCAAAGCATGATTTGCATGGTGAGAAAAAGCTGCAGGACACCCTTCTGAACAAGCACCAGCTGCATGAAGCCCAGAGCTGCTTGCAAGGGAACTCCACTGTGACCAGGGAAACAGGGCGCTCAAACTTGTAAATGCAAGATAACCAACTCCACCAGCATTTTTTCCAACATAGTAACCACAGGCCCCTGTATTTTGGCTCGTTTCCTGGATCAAAGAGAGGTAAAAGTCACAGCTCTACATTCATGTGTTGTACAGCTTCCTTGACAAACTCCCAGATTAACACTTCACTACTGAGCACTGGACGTTTTGGATAGTCCTGCAAATGCAGTAACTTCTGAGTACCAAGAGGCAAGTGTTGCAAATGGAACTGGGGAAAAACAACCCAGCAATAACACCTATGGGATATTTAGTATTTCTTTGTTGGTGTTTTTGGGGACACATTCGCCACACTGTGATATGTATAGTATTGTCATAGCTCAGACCTAAAGGAGAAAAGTATAATACGAGATTTTATTACACAATCTTACCAGCATTTCTCAAGATGTCTAATTAAGACAACTGAGAGTCAACACTGGTACTTCTGTGAAGCACCTTTGAGGTTCTAGCATGTGTACAGCAGCAGCCTGGCTGCTGACAGTAGGCTGAAAATAAAGAGCCAAGCATGAACTTCAGGCAGTGTTGAATTTTATATGGGTTTGTGGAAAAGATAAATTAAGAGCAAAATGATGTCAGGAGATTTGTTTTCACTTATCTAAGCAAGGCTTAAGAAAGACTAGAAAAAGTACAACAGGTTTCTACAGGTGACAAATTGTCACAGTTCTTCTGGCCTCAGTCTACTGATTGGTTTTATTAAGTGAGCAAGGAACAAAACCAGATTGTCTCAGCATTGGAGTTTACTGATGATTTACTAAATGGCAAACACATTACCCGCATTCCTCTGCTGTTCTCATTCACGATATGCTTGATTGCAATACAAACTAAGAGGCTATCTCAAAACACACCTAATATTCAGTACTGCAGGGTGTTAGCCTGCCAGGTGCCTTACTACATAAAAGAGCTTTGCCACTTTCGTAAGAGGTATTGCTAAATACATTCCCCCCTTAGATGCATCAACGCAGCTTTCTGATCAACACAGTCTCAGTGCTCCTTTGTAGACTGCTTTTGATTATAAAATCAGTATTTAACGAGAATCAGAAAAAGATTTTCTGAAGATTATACAGGATATAAATGATATTTCTGTGACTATCACAACCCTGTGTCCATTTAATAGTTGATGTGTTGACTGCTAAACAATGACTTAAAACTGAGTATCTTTATGTTATTTTGTATGTTTTTTGAAACAAGAACCAGTTGATTTGGACCCAACTATCTTTTCTACTTTGCTGATACAGACACATAGTCTCCAAAAAATTAAGTAAAAGCCTGTAAAAACAACAAAAAGAATAGCTCCTGATGAATTTAGGGCAGCTGTGCAGAAAAGGAAACCATGACCTCATTACCTAACTCTCACTAATTTTCCTGAAAGTGGGTACTCTGAGATTAAGGTTAGCCTCAAATTTTCAGAGCATTGGTAAGCTTTAAGTAGGACAGCACGTGTAGATCTTTAGCATTTTTTAAATATTTTCTTTCCAATTGCAACATTCCTATATATGATTGACTAGCTCATTCTGAAGCTCTTCGTGTCACTACCTTTTTCTTATTAAGTCTGCAGCCCAACTCCTTATGTTGCCTAAAGAAACACAGTTATTAAAGAAAGATGCTGTGGTCAGACACTCCAGCCTAAAATATCACGCGATTGTAGGATTTTATCTTCAGAAAATCCCAAGTCCCTGAAGAGAAACCATTTATCCTACCGCTACCTCCAAACTTTGACATGTTACTAAAAACAACATTATTAAAAATGTGAAAACAGTTAAAGATGATGTTTGCATTTATATTAGGCCTTTTTATATGACTTCAAGCAAAAGCCAAATATCTAGCTGCCAGATACTGAAGTGTAAAGAAACAGGCATTGGTAGAGTTAACATGGAATTATAGTCCACTGGATAGTTACAGAGGTAAGAGATTAAAATGTTTCAAATGAGCCCAGCTTTGCTATAGAAGTGAACATCTGCACATCTTTGCGCCGCACCTCATTCCAATTTCTTGTGGCCATCTCAGACTGCACCACCACCCAGCACACTGCACTTCAGCCCTGGGACTGTCAGAAAGGATGGGTCTTTCTTACATGCCCTTGGGTCTTACATCTCCCCAAGGATGGGTCTTACACACAGCCCCTGCACATGGAAAAAGAGGTATTTAAGAGACATGTGGATGTGGCACTTAGGGATGTGGTGGACTTGGTAGTGTTAGGTGATGGCTGGACTTGATCTTATGGGTCTTTTTCAACCTAAAAGATTCTACGAAAATAGGCAGACCATGGCTTTGGCTCCATGTCAGCCTAAACCTTTCCATGCTGAGGTTGTTGTAGCTGTTGTTGAGTTCTGGGAACTAAATAACGTTGATGTTATTTTCCTCTATGACAAAAATATGCCAGAATGCACCTGCTCCATCACACACAGCACTCCAGAAGTTTTGCTGGTGTTGTTAACATACTTCACACTGATACATTTTTGTACGTAACTGCAGTAACCAAATGGTGAAGAGAGAAAGTTATTTCTTGCTTTACCTAATTGTTAGCTCAGATCCAATCATATTTCTTCTTCACAGGCCCATGAAAAGCTCTGTTTCTTACGAGTCCATCTCCAGGCCAAGAAATAATGTCCTTTGCTTTTACCATGTAAAAGAGAGGGAAGCATTGAAGAGAATTTTCCCATAGCTGTGTGGAACAGCCATTATACTGGAGAGGCTTAATCTTGGTGCGAAACTGAATATATTCCTATCGCAAAAAATGTGAGGAGAAAATGATAGGGAGAAAAGAAGGGGCAAGCTGGCAGATGTTTCCATCATGGAGAAAAGAGTGCAAGAGAGGAAAGTCACCATTCTGGATGAGTTGACAGTGTGTCTATACCAGGCTTTTACTTTCAGACATAAGAAACGCTGTCAACTACTGCAGCAGTATTTCTGTTGGGGAACAGAACTTCCTCAGGCACACAAGAATATGAGCCTTACTCTTTCTTTCTTTCTATTAAGAAAAAAAAAACACAACAAAATCATCTTTTGACAAGTGATGTTCACCAATGCACCATCCATCCTAGGAAGAGTAGACAGGGGAAAAGAGATGACAGTCACAGAGCAGCATCAAGTAGTCTCTCCGAACACCAGAAATGCTGCATCTGTAGAAGCCTGTGGGTCACTGTTGTAACACGCCACGAATACTTGGTTTTAGTGGACTTCTCCATCTGGGAGATATCTCATGATCTATAAGCTTCCAACACAGTATCAAGCTGGTTTTATGCAACCCTCTCCCCAATTATGGTCAAAAGGTAACGCTCCATTCATGACATTTCTCAGCTTCAGGAAGTGAATAAAGATTGGTCTTTTTAAAGCAAAACCATCGTTGCTTATCACAAGTGAAATGCCAACGTTTGTACTTTCATTTTTCTTAAAGAAGGACACATAAGGAATATACCAGGAAATACTTCAGGATTTTGGGGTGGATAGGTGGAGTAGAGGAGTAGCAGCAGCACAGAATTCTTTCAGTCCACAGAATGTAGGTCATCCTACTCCTATGGAAACACCCCGAATTGATTCTTCACATTCTTAGACTTAAGCATCTCACAATTTCGCAGGCCAGGAAATCATGAATTTTATTCACAGTCCTGTCCCTGATTTGTCAGAGGACCTTAATGTTTGCACTTCTCTCGATTCCTTAAAACTGTGTCAAAATTTTGCTTGTCTTGCAAACTGTTAATATGAAGTGCTATTATATAAATGTTGAGCATTGTAACTTCTGTAAAGCCTATGTCACGATGTAATAAATTAGAGATGCAAAGTTTCTAATTTCCTAATAAAATGCTATTTTGTGACGTATGTGGAGGATGTATTTATTTCAAAATAAAAGAATTTGGAAAATGCCCTTCCTTCCCCATATAAGCTATTTTTAATTAATAATAGATTTATATTTTACTGTGTAAAAGTATAACCTATTTTTAACCTCACATTTTCACATAAAGTTTATGAACAAAATACTTCAAAACAGGAAATCGGAGACCATTTCCTGTTTCAACAAGGATAATCCTTTGACTAGTAGGCGCACATATTCAATCCTCTTTATTGTTAGTTAGCGCACTATTCATCCTATATTTTACAAGTTAATGAAAGAAAGCAAGTTGCTGGGAACATTATTAAGTTCAAACCATCTTTCACCTTATTTATCCGAAACTCAATAAAACTGTTCAGTCACAGACTTGCAGCCTCCAGCTAGGTTCCTGCTATTAGTCTTAAATCACTTTTAGAGTTGCAATAACAGTAAGTTGCCAAACTCAAATACGCATCTATCTACATCTGCTCGATAATTTGTCTTACTGGGCAGTCTGGAAGAATTTCAGTTATTTGACCGAAGCTTTAAAGTTGTGGGTTTGGTTTTTTTTTTCTGTTGCTGCTTACCACAGAATCAATACTTCTAAATCTACAAATTACCATTTGAAAAATGCGTCTGAAAAAATGTTGAAGGGGCAATGTTTTTTCTTTAAGTGAGCATAAGATGGCCCCCAAAAAATTGCATGTAGGCAGGAGGTTTAAAAAGGTAACTATTCCTTCCCTAGTGCATGCTTGAATCTCAAAATTTCCAGCCTTAACTACGAGGCACCTTTTCAGAAACTGATTTATTCAACAGAAGAAGCCCATCAGGCTGAACAAACAAAAACAGGGAGCATGAAACATCACTTCATTTCACCCCTACATGGAGGAACAGCCGAAAGCTGGAAGTGACAAAGCATTGCTGCTGCTACCGAGCTGAATCAAGACAGGCAACAGCAACACCAAGAAGCAGCCACCCACCCTAAAGACTCAGTGACCCCTAGGTCTGGCAGCATCAGCCTCTTCATGCAGCAAGGCATCCAAAACATCATGAATGGGACAAGCAAATATCTGGCTGCCCTCTCCAATGCCTAGGTCCGCACATCTTCCGTATAGGTATCATAATTAAAAAAAATAACCCTTAACACTGCTGTTTCAACATGTTCCATAAACTGATTTTGAGCTCTTCACATGTTATCAAAGTGGACACATACAAAGCTGATTAACTGAATGAACTCTTAATCAAACCCATTTACTCACTCTGAATTGGCACAGGTACACAAGAGATGTGCTCACCAGCACTGTCAGTGCCATAGGCGAGGATCAGGGTGGGCAGGCAGGGCTGCAGCACCATGGAGAAGCCGCCACAAGCTGCACGGTTTGGCCACCTGCTTCCTGCTTTGCCCTGGGCAACACCCAGCAAGGCAATCACAAATTGCGCAGACTTGCATGTGCCTATGCATCAAACGCATGTTTCATGTCTGAAGTCGTGTAAAATCTAATGGCAGTGGTCCAAAATTTCTGCTGCTTTCCACCCATATTGCACTTCCCACTTTTAACTGGGAAGTGGGATTAATAGCAAGCCCCATGCAAATAAGCTAATGTACATCATTCAAAGAATTCAAAGAAGCCCTGTCTGCATATGGAATATCAGTCTCTTGATTTTTTTCCTTTCTTTAAATGATGAAGTTTTATCCACTCTCACCTGGGGTCACAGACTGTAAATCAGAGACAAGGGAATGAAACAGACAGAAAACATAACCATGCTCATAGTTAGGTCTTACTAGAACAAAAAGCAAGAATCCTAATGATTCCCAGAGTCTCTGACGGCCTTGAGCAAACTGTGCTTTCACAGAGGTGCCCGCTTTGGCTGCATGCATGGCACAGGTGATTCTAATTTTATTTGCCTACACTAATGCCATCTGCAACCTTAAGACAGCTGCACTGAATTCATTACGTACTACTTCATGGGTCTGACCAGGGCAAGATATTAACAACCACATTGAAGAAAACAGTTTCAGAGCATAAGGAGTTGTGTTTGCTTCGGCATCACTTAAACTTGTCTGCGCTAGCCAGGCACTACCCTTATTGAAGGGATCCATACTGCCTGAGCTGATGTGTCAGTTCAGCTGATCTTAACTGAAAAATAACTGCTGCAGCACTTCAGATCTACACACACCAGTCTAAGAAATTCCTGTCCAGCAGCTCTGACCTGCCATATCTTCTACTGAACAGCACAGCTGACTGTGCCCTCTGCCCCTTTACATGCAAAGCAAAGGAGGCTAGGTAAAACTACCACATCAAGGGATACGAGGCTATAAAAATGCAATTTCTGAATTCGGGGTATCACTTACTGACTAAAGTGAAACATGAAAGTCACCTTCTGTATGTGTAAATAAGCATCTGTTTTAAGGGACCTATTCAGATAAACTAGTTTAGGTTAAAAGTAACACATGCTTATTATTTAATTTTTTTTAAAAAAAAGCTGGAACACAATTTTACATTCGTAGGGATGTATTTAAGAAAAAATACCTTTGAAAAAGACAACAAAGGAAATGTCATTGATAGGAGAAAGACACACAGGTCATTTTTGTTTTTAAAAAGTTAATTTGCAAGTGTCTAGAGCCAAGGTTAAACATTTGCATAATAAAATTCTTCTCTGACAAAGGTTAAAATAGTGTAAGATTGGAAAATATATACGGACACTGAATACAAAGAACTACTTTTACAAGAGTCATACTAAAATTGCTTGTAATGGAGGCTGTACTGAGAGAAATCTTACTCTTAAACTTTAAATCAATTACTAAACCATCGGCTGTATTTTATTTTGTGATATGCTGTCTAACAGTTTCATCCTATCCCAAAACAACAAGCTGTCCTTCAGCTATTCAGTTTGCTGAAATAACAGGTCTACACAATTTTTTTCTTCTCAACCAAAAACAAAGTAACATCAGTTCTTCAGTTCTGCTAACTTTACAAATGCTGGCCCTTCAGAAACCTAAGGCTACTGTGAAGGAAACTGCAACAAAGCTGCAATTTAATTTTGCCAGTAAGACTAGCAATGGGACCTGGCCTTTCATTCAGAAAAGGTAATACATTGTACTATATTATGACATAGGTTAAATACTGCTTACTAGCAAACAAAAAGAGCAGTCAAGAGAGGCACGAACACGGAATTTAAGTGCTTTGCCTTTCAGAAGTTAGAGATGATGACACATTTTTCAAGCCAGCTAAACTCTACTGTATTTTTCTCCCATTTAAAAAAAAATCCTTAGTCATCAGCAAGGTATGTTCTGCTCTCTTGTAACTACATTCCTCAATTACTGCGATGACTTCTTCCTGGCCGGATCTTAGATCATGTCATCATTTCAACTAATACTTGTGGAACAAGTCTCTCACTGTCGCTCTTAATTCAGTGCCCTCTTCCAGTTCTCCATGTATATCCAGGATGTGTCTTCAAATCATATCACAGGTATCTCCTTCCATTGGTATAACTTTCAGTTTAACTTCTTTCCCTTTCTGGCCAACGCCACCCTTCCAATCCTCTCCCCAGTCTTCTATTCCCATCTTCTCACTACAGAGAGCCACAACCAACCTTGACTCTTAACTGTCTCTTAGCCCACACACCTGGGATGTTTTCAGAGGCTGCCACATAGCCCTTTTGATTATAATCTACAACCTTTCCATCATCCCTTCAGCTAAATCATTCACTTGGGCCTATTTTTGCCTCATCTATAGTGACCCTCTCTGGCCAACCCAATACAGCCACAAACACATCATGCAATCCACCAAGGAACATGGATGGATTTGCTGCTGTTACACTACCCAACTCTCAGCCTCTGGTGTTTAAACACACTGAAGTTGACTGTCCTCACCTTGACTTTACCTATGATAACGCCCTGACCCATCAACCCTACCGTGAATAAGCCTGAATCAGCCTTCCACCAAGTGTAACATCATTCAGCATCTATTTCCACATGTGCACGCCTGCCCGCTGTTCAGCATGATGTGCCCTGTGTAATTCAGAAACCCCTCCTCCGCCTCCCCAGGAGGAATTACACCTACCATAATAAATGCAATCTAATAGAAGAGCACATAGGCTTTTCCATTCCTGTTAGTATTTTTCAGTTTAGAACTACGCAATTGCTAACCTACATTTCCCACCTGAGTTTAACTTCAGAGCTTTCCTTTTCTGTTACTTTTCCCACACTCATTGCAGTTACCTCAAAACCAGCCTGCAAAGTCTATGAGCTGCTAGTATTTTACAACTAGCTGTTTGGGGACTTCTGAGCACTGCTACAATAGAGCATCAACACAACACCAAAGGCAGGTGTCGGCAGGTGCCAATGCCACATCACCAGGACATACTTTGACCGGAGAGGTCAGAATGCCTAATTGGGCACTACTCCTTTGCAAACCATATAAAAATTGCACTACAAGTCAAATGCTTTAAAAGGCAGATATAAACCTCACAACGCCCCTGTTTTTGAAAAATCACCCTATGTTACACAGATTGTCATGAGGAGTCAGGCAATCCACAAATAGTTATTCAGCTGTCTCATTGGAGAGCCTGAGAGAGTGACACAGTGACATCTCGGAGCAACTCAGGCCTTATGCACCACTTGGAAACTGCAATTTCCCTTCTGGTGGGCCTGGACTCCAGCTTACGTTCAAAGGACAGCTTCAAAACACACATACCTATTAAGCTCTTAACTACTATGAAAGAAGAAATTAATTCAACAGGGAACAATACTTTCCTTCTCAAAGTATTCATAAAAGATTTACTTTCAAGGCTCTCTTCCCCCTTGCAATATTCAGGTACTATTTTATTCACTACAGGTGAATTAGGGTTTTATCATTCACATAAACGGATTTCAAACCCCCCTGGGTTGTCCCAAGAATCCCTTCCCAAAGGGCATAGTTTCAGAGGTAGTTCCAGAGACTTGAAGTGCTTTCTTTATGTGGAGAAAAATAATATTTCTGTAACAGACCAACCTTCCTTCAGATATGTTGATATCTGAAGAATGTCAGTTCATTGCAAGAATTCGGGAGCTGGTGTGGCTCCAAAGACTCCTCATATTTTCACTGGGACCTTGTTTGTAATTTTAAGCCATTAAAACAAAAGTACTTCTCCAGAAGAGGCTAGCACATATTTAAAAATCTCACTGTGAATCAAACACAGCTAAATACTTGCACTGGTGATTTGCTAAAGTGTCACTTCACAAAGACAAAAGAAGGCAAGTGTGACTTCTAAGACCAGCTTGCATTCTTGCACATCACACAGAAGAGAACAACAGAAACGTGGCTGAATGTGAGAGAGCACCAAAGTGCAATGGCTTTTTGGGTGGGGGTGGGGAGAAACACACGTACTACAAAAACCTAGTAACTCTCCACCCAAGCATTGCTAGTGAATGACCTCACTGGTTTCCTACACATACTCCAGCAGCCTTCCTGCCATCACTTTGTTGAGCCAAGCAATGATGTCAACAGTCCACCTGTGAGAGTGATGTAGCCCTCTTGGTCAGGGTCACAGAGAACTCGGATAAAAGCTGTGCCAGTGTTAATTAAATGCACCTCTTGTTTCACTGCTGATTTCCTCTGATAAGGTTCAGCTCATTTTTCCTGGAAAGACTTCCATGCTGAAAAGGAACCAGAGCCAACTATAACACAAAACAAATATTACTTAGAGAATATGAAGACAACACATTAAATATTTAGTTAAAAAAAAATTGTCTACCGGTGCCGGGATAAATACAGATCTAATTAATTTACATGTGCTAATGACAAGGCTAAACTACAAATGCTAGTTACTACAGATAGCTTATTAGTTTTCAGCAATACTTATCTCTTCCATTTGCAATGCTCTTCCCAATTAAACTGAAGCAGAATTTTAATAACCTGCTTTACCGCTGATAAGTTCTGCCAGGTTAGAGTGAGAGGAGCTCGTCCAGTAAAAAACATGCTTTGAGAATGGAGTTCATCATTTAATTAGCATCAGAATTACCACTACAACAGAAAGGTCTTGGCTGTACGAAGGCTCTAAGCAGCTTAGCTATTAAGGATCCTTTTCCATTAATACAATTCTCCAGCAAATAATGAAAGGAAAAAAAGACATTTTTCCCTATATAAAGAGATCTAATCCACTGTCCTGACTGGATGCTTTCACCACATGCTGGCACCAGGATTTCTGTAATCTCTCTACTCATAGCATCCAACTTCCAGTCACTTTAAGCCTTTGGAACATGCCCTTTTATACTTACTTTGTTGTAGACATTTTCAGACAGCTTTATTTGTAAGAGAATTGTCAAAGGAAGACTCCTAGTTTTGTAACCTGACATCAAAAATATTCCTTCTTGCACAAGCCCTAAGAGTTCATTGTTGACAGTGGCACACAAACAAAATCTAGAGGTGACAAAATACAAAAGTGCTCTCCAAAGTAGAATTGTATTACAAGAGTGTGTTTCCTGATAATCACAACTATGAATTCTGAAAGGCAACAACTGGACCTCTGCCACACATTTAATTCTAGAGAAAGAACTGTATCATAAAGGTATTAGGAATACATTCATATTAATTCATTCAGATCTGTAGCAACTGTCATAGTTCCAAGGAATGTTCTGTCCCACCATTCCTGAGCATTAGCAATATTTTCCAAACAATTAATAATCACTTATTGTCTATTTAGATTTTTAGCTCTTGAGGATCTTATGTTTATATAGCACCTTGCCCTAAAAACTGTCCTAGAACACAAAACACTGAAAGTATACTACCTATCCTGTTGCTGATGTGGGAGAAGATCCATGGCTATACGACCCTCTCACTAAAGTCAGGGTAACTAACCTGGACATATTTTTTAAAATCTCCTCTGGTTGGAAAACATATACATATATATGTATATAAATATATATAAAATGTCCTTCATAAGAAACATATTTTTGATTCTAGGTGGCAAACGAAAGATGTGAGGTATGAACTCATTTGGTTTATAGTGCTCCTATGGACAGTTCCTATTGGTTTATGAGGCTGAACACACACAAACAGCTAGTTTGTGTTGAGGAGGGCTGTGTGACTCATACGGAAAGCTCAACCCAAGAACATTTCACTCTGATCATCCTACAGAATAACTCCCTCGTGGATTTGAAGTAGTTGCTGCCCATTCTTCACATTCACTCCTTCTCACAACTTTATGACACACAATTTCCAGCGGAAATTTGAATCCAGGCCATGAAAGAGATACTAGAACTTCTGACAAACTGTATTCTGTCACTGCTAATTGGAATTTGGTCTTACACAATTTAAACACACAGCTGTACTGCACTTCTGGTGGATGCACATCATGTAGCCACAAAGAAGGAAAGCACATCCCCATGTCCAGTGAGTTAAAGTGACACAGTTTCCTGAACTCCAGGAACTCTCCTGGTCAGAAAGTACTTCCTTCCTTGTTTCAAATACTTGATTGTTTCAGAGGGAATTCAAAACAATAGATTAGAAACTTTCAGCCTTTCCTAAGTGTACTGCTATGCAAGGAAATCAGGCCGTGCTCTGGGAAGATGAGATAACATTTGGAGAGGACTCTTTTCCGGAAATGCAATAGCTTTTGCATCCCTTCTCTAGCACCATCCCATGAATCAGCTACATATAAGTAATAATTCATGTTATGAGAAGTCAGATGCGGTTCAACTATTGTTTGAAATAAGATGTGCGTGGTTAGCAAAAGGCATGAGCTAACAGCAGTAACTTCTCAGCTACTTTGATAAGCCATGTCAGGGAACAAAATAGTAGGAGCTTCCTAATCTGAGTCTGTACTTTTAAAGAATAGTTATGAAGAAAGAATGACAATTGCCTCTTTTTAGTACTTCATTGTTTACATCTCCAAAAAGGAGAAACAAGGTGCTACTACTTCTGCAGTTATAAACCAATGCCTTTCCCACTATAACTTTGTTTTACAGAACAAGCAGAGAGGCTCGTAACAGCTAGGAATGGATCAGGTTCATCAGATCCCACAGAAAAGCAATCTTTCTAATCATACACTTTTTCCTGACACAATTCCTTTCATTTAAATACATTATGGAAGAAAGATTTAACACTTAAAATATCATCTTAATTTCCTCTTACGACAAGGTCACCCATCTAGTTGACCAAGGGAAGCCAGCAGATGTGATTGGTTTAGGATTTTAGTAAAGCTTTCAATACTCTCACAGTATCATCCTTCTGGACAAAATGTCCACCATACAGCTGGACAAATACATAATATGATGGGTGAACAATCGGCTGACAGGTCAGGCTCAAAGGGTTACAGTAAATGGGGTTACATCAGGCTAGTGACCAGTCACTAGTGGGATTCCGCACGGCTCTGTCCTGTGGCCAGCTCTCTTTAATGCTTTCATAAATGATCTGGATGCAGGAGTTGAAGATATACTAAGCAAGTTTGCAGATGATGCTACATCAGAAGGAGCTGTTGATTCCCTTGAGGGTAGAGAGGCCTTGCACAGAGATCTTGATAGATTAGAGGGCTGGCAATCACTAACCGTATGAAATATAACAAGAGCAAATGCCGGATTCTGCAGCTGGGACACGACAACCCTGGCTACACATACAGACTGGGGGATGAGAGGCTGGAGAGCAGCCCAGCAGAAAGGGGTCTGGGGGTTCTGGTCGATGGCAAAATGAACATAAGCCAACAGCGTGCCCTGGCAGCCAGGAGGGCCAACCATGCCCTGGGGTGCATCAGGCACGGCACTGCTGGCCAGGCAAGGGAAGGGATTGTCCCGCTCTGCTCTGCACTGGTGCGGCCTCACCTCGAGCACTGTGTGCAGTTCTGGGCACCACAGGATAAGAAGGACATGAAGCTATCAGAGAGCATCCAAAGGAGGGCTGCGAAGATGGTGAGGGGTCTGGAGGGGAAGACATATGAGGAGCGGCTGAAGTCACTTGGGTTGTTCAGCCCAGAGAAGAGGAGGCTGAGGGGAGGCCTCATGGCGGCCTGCAGCTTCCTCACAAGGAACCAGTGGACCAAGGAACCACCAGCAATAGGACCCAAGGGAACAGCACGAAGCTGTGACAGGGGAGGTTCAGGCTGGGTGTTAGGAAAAGGTTCTTCACCGAGAGGGTGGTCGGGCACTGGAACAGGCTCCCCAGGGCAGTGGTCACAGCACTGAGCCTGCCGGAATTCAAGAAGCGTTTGGACAACGCTCTCAGACATTAGGTCTGATTTTTGGGTGGTCCTATGCAGAGCCAGGAGTAGGACCTGAGGATCCTTGTGGGTTCCTTCCAACATAGAAACACAGAATATCCCAAGATCATGTAACTACAGTTATTTACAGGCTGCAATTTGAATAATGAAAGGAAACAGACATGTAAATGTCATGTAAATAATTTTTTTCATAATTAGGTTGCCTAAGTATCTCAGACTCAAAAACATCAGAAACAGAAACAACGGCAAGAGTCATTCTCTCAGACCCTGTAGTCAGAGCTTTTATATATTATATTTTCTAATTCTCTTTTCCTATCAACGTAGAGCTACATGACATAGGAGGATAAAATTATTAGAAAAAAATGATGACTCACCTGTTTCTACACATTTTTAGTGACAAAGGGGAAATGCACTTCCCTATCAAGCTGGATCAAACGAAGGGGAGTGATGAAGTTGAATGCTCTGCACTCACCGTTCCTACCAGAGGGTAGATGAATCCAGCTCCAATACTGGCTCGCACATCACTAATAGGCAAAATGAATCCAGTGGGAACACCCTTCCTCTCAGGCTGATGGGAAAGGGAAAGGTGAGTTTTTGCCATGCAGATGGGAAGATTTCCAAATCCCTAGCAGAAAATGGAAAGAAAATAAAAGAAAAATGTTTTTAAGATTACAGTAAATACAGAATACATTTTCACTTTGTCATCAGCATTTCTATAAATCCTAAAATCTATATAGCAGCAACTCTCCTCAGTTTCTTAACAGCTAATATTTCAGAAATGGACAGAATACTGTGTTTTACACACTATTGTCTCTCAGCTCAGGCCCATACCTCCAAAGTGACTTGCCTGTAGTCATACCCAGCTATTTGAGTGGATTCTCGCTCTACTGTTAGGTACAAAAGTTGGCTATACAACAGTTAGTGCATGCCATTTTCAGAACGGGTGCACAACAAGTACCACACCGAGCAAGAAACCTAGATTACACAATAAAATTCCAGTACGGCACCTCTCTGGCAGTACTTCTCTCTGGGATCTAGTGACCTAGTTAGATACCTATATGACACTGGGATTGATAGCCCAAAACTCTCTGAGTACAAATGTCTTCTCAAGGGTAAACACAAATAGCTCAATGCTTTACTTTGTTTTTAAACAGGACAAAAAGTGTAAGGTGATGGCAGCCACTTCACTTTATGACAGTGCAGCAGCTACTCAGAAAAAAATGGAAAAAAAATATCAGGGAAAGGTCATCAGGAGCTCTCCCAACACTGTTTGTCTCCCAGGTTATTGATTAACCTTGAGTCAGGCACCTTCCACTCTTCTGTTCGATGCCTTGACAAACAGGGATGCAATTCACAAGGCCAGGAGGAGAGGCAGCACTGCAGGGAATTGCCTCTACAGCCCAGTGCTGACAACAATCCTTTAATGACATTGTGGAAATATTTCCTAATACTACTAACAATTAAACTAAAAGTAGATTAGAGAATCACAGTAGGAAAAGGTAAAGAATGGATTATTCTGCTTCAAGTAGACTAAGTAAGCTTCTTTTCCATCTGGAAAATCATGTTCATTCTCAGATTTGCATTACACAGAAGTCGGCTATACTTCTGCCTGTCTGACCAATTTGCTGAAGCATACGCAGGAATTTTTCCATGACACATCATCCATAGTTTTTATTTTCTGACAGAAAGGCTCCAGCCATGTTTACTCGCAGAAGCTGTAACATTAACAGAAATACACTCACTTCTCTACATGGTTTCAAAACTGTTTTCAAGCTGTAACAAGGCCCACTCCCACATGTTTAAGGAGCAGTGCCCTATTTCACCTTCTAGCATTTCTAATCCCTTGAAAATAACACAAACAGAAGGAAAGCAAACAATTTCACAAGTATTGGGAGCTTTGTCAACAAAATGCATAGCTGTGCACAGGTCTTTTTGTGTTTGCAAACTCATTTTTTGAAGGTACAAATGAACACTCATACACTAAAATCGGGCACATTCACTAACAACTACTTTTGCAGATGTGCAGTTGTCACATTTAGAGCGGTAACCCTAAATTACCACTCTGCATAGAAAGCACATGATTTCATTAACAATCTCAGAATGATTCCAACCATCATCCATATCTTACGCAGATACGTATGAAAGCTATAGGGAGATAGCTTTCAAGGTGAAAACCATTCTGTTCCATGTAATCTAATCTAAAGCAATCCATACTGACCTCCACAGTTTAGCATCATGGGTAAGCTCTTGCCTTTTAGTAAGGCTAGTCTGAACACTCCAATTTGAAAACCTTTTACAATCTAAGTCTCCTGAGACTCTCATCCAGCAGGTACTTGACTGCGTAATTCACTGGTGTTCTTACCTGCCGGGTGTAACGATCAATTTGTGACTGTGCAGGGGGAGACAACTCTATATCCTGAGCTCCATACACCTTCTGAGCAATGATCCTTATTTTTTCAACAATAGGAAGCTGCAGAGACAGGGAAACAATACAAGTATGAATATAAGCCAAGAGAAACTAGGGTTTTGTTTGTTGAGTGAGAAATCTGAATCTCTCATTCAGATTCATCCTTCTTAAACAGGCTTGCTAATAAGTAAAGGGCACTCGTAATGGATAAGATACTTAGCTATAGGTACATGAATTAGAACCATGATTTCAGCTACTCCATCATGTAAGAGCTGCACAATTTGTACATTACAAAGTTGGCAGCATGAGCTCACATTCTTGCCTGAAGAGGTGGAAGAAAACTACTGCCATGTAGTTTTAAGAATCAAGAGTTAACCCACAGTGTAGAAAAAAGGAAGCAAACTCCAGTGGGTTGGCAGGGATCATTAGACTATTGTGATACTACTCGTATCACGATAAAGATAACCTATACAATGCGGGGACAGGGTAAGGTAGCAGGCAGCCAGGGAAAGGTCCTCTGTGAAGCAAGGCATTTTATGAGAAAACTTCTGACCCATGACTGTTTCTTTGACTTTTGATTCTCACCTCCTATCCTTCTTAGCATATATATTTTTAACTGTAGCATTGATATAGTAAATTATTTTGGACTATTAAACAAAAACATAAAAATCAAAACCAAACCAAACCAAACAAGCAAACATACAAGCATTTTAGGATACTCATCAAAATTTCA
This sequence comes from Chauna torquata, assembly GCA_013399475.1. NCBI lineage: Eukaryota > Metazoa > Chordata > Aves > Anseriformes > Anhimidae > Chauna > Chauna torquata. Next base: position 151,515 of record VXAL01016495.1, read on the forward strand.
AGTCACTAAATCCAACTCCGAACTCTATGAGCATTCACATCACATTATTCATCTCAAACTGAATGTGTTCTGCCCTTACAGCTTCTGTTTGGAGGCAGATTCAGACTCTCACGTTCGGGCTATTAGAAATCCTTTCACAGATTTTCAGCAGAGTTTTTTGTGGTCAGGTCAGGCACTTAGTTTTTGTGCCATCACTTCTTTAGGGTACACAGCTCTTTCTTCTTTCTCTTTCCTTTTGTTTTGCATGACTTTGAAGACAGCAATTATGACCACTACAGCCTATTCTAAACAAGCCAACCTCTTCTGCTTCTTTCAATGTGAACAGGATGATGAGGGATGGATCACAGCTCTGCACTAGTTCAGCTACCTCACTGCTGACCACAGATGGCCAAAGATGTGTGCAATACCCCAGGGGACACCTCACTTGTAATTTGTACTCCAGCTTATTTAAGCCACAACACACATGGAAGAAGTGCTGAACAAAGAGAGATCACTTGAGGATGAAGATTTGGTAATCTCAAGCAAGTAACACACAAAAGGCACCAGAACACAAAAATGAAGTATTTAATTTTATTCTAACAAGGGCAAGTAGTTGGTTTGTGAATAACAAACCAGCCAGTGCATTTATAGGAAGCTCCACAGTTAATCAGTTTCACAATGCCTGTCTAGAAGTAATGGTTTTTCTGCAAGGATACATCAGTTGAAGGGCCTGTGTCAGGCTGACCTTTTTTGTATTTATGATTAAATTTTAGAAAAATGAAAGTTTAAAATAGTCTGCCTTTATATTAATAAAGAACTCCAGTAACAGAGACATCACAAGAAAAGAAGCTTGCCAGGCTTTCAAACAGCTTACATATAAGACAGCTAAAAGCTACTGAGGCTCAAATAAAACCCCTCCCTTACATAAGAAATAAGTGAGGTTTAAAGATGTGCCACAAGACACCTTCTGAACATGCTGACTACATGATTATTGCACCTTAATTGGGTGGAATGATGTCACATTCCTGACTTCAGGCTTTTTAAATGAATCCAAGCAGAGCAATAAAATCTAATGAGGATTGGAGATAACACATTGCGAATATCCTGGATATAACTCCTGGCAGCACTAACCTGAGTAGAATACCTCAGTGACATGGATAGCCATCAAAAGATGAAACTTCCTCCAGGTTGGTTACTAAGTATGTTCATGCTTACTGCAGTCTAGAATGCAGTGGAAGAAAGGCAAAACACGTCTGTTAAACTTGCCCTTTGGGTCCTGTTTGCTGGCAATGAAGAACTAACAGCAACAGAAAAGCAAAGGCAAAAGGAATTCCCCTCCCTGTTATCAGTAGGCCAACATCAAAGCTAACAGCTTTCTGCTTAAATCTCAGTAAATTCATTGAGATGGAGATGTTCATTTAGATTCAATTCACATTTGCCTCAAAATATTTCAAACTAATTTGACAGCAACATAATTACTATGCCCTCAGCCCCCTTCCAGCAACCACAGCTGTAGTTTTCAAACAGACTGCAGCAGGGTTCTGGCTAACATCATAACAGACTGCTTCTGTGAAGGTGGTGGCACCCAGTCTCCCAGGATGTGCTATGTATCTTGCATGACTGAGTCTGAGCTGGACAGTGAGACTGTATCCTACAGAATTCTAGTTTTTTTTGTTGTTGTTGTTTGTTTGTTAAACAAAAACAAAAAAGGAAAACAAAACAACAAAAACACAAAACCCCCACATTACTTTGGTTACTTTTCAGACCAGTGGCCACACCTCAAATTTTGCACATTTAACCTCAAAAGAATCACCAGTCGGGATGCAGATGCAAGAGCGTGAATGGCAAACAAAACTGTTTTTCTGAGGCTGCCACATGCACATGGCAGGCGGGTGAGGCAATGCACATGATGTTATAGAACAGTTTGAGCCTATTTAACTTCACAACACACGTAGATGAGACTTGGCTGAGCACAATCCAGACAGAAATCAGCAGGGAGGCACAGATGCTCTATACACATTAACACAGACCATGCATGTGCACGCTGTCAGACATGCTTCCTTCCTGAAGTTGCAGAAGTAGGCAAAGGAGTACACTACACTGTGCTAAGGATCCACCTGTTTCCTAGTATTTAGTGGCATTTTTAAGGGATCACCTATTTCGAATTACAGTGTAAGAGCATTTCAAGCTAAAAATTTCCTGTATTTCAGTTAGCAAGCAATACGTCTGGAAAATTTCATTTAAATTTAACTTAAAGAAGTATTTTCGAAAGAAAAGCCACATGATAATTTATATGAGAAATACAAACTCATTTCAGTTGAAAATAACATAATGGTATTTATTAGAAAAGTAAAAACTCTCTTGAATTATGAGGGCTTCACCTTTGACATAGCAGAAGTCTGGATGTTTGCAGGACATTTGTAGGAACAATTCTAGGTTGTTCCTATCTGGTCTTTACGGGCAAGGTTAGGTTTGTTTTCAACAAATCTGGATTAATCAGCACTTCACTATGGAAATACTTTCACTGATGGGAACAGGGATCCACCATATGTAGCAATGCTTAACAGTGCTAATTCATGTGGGAAAGTATTTAGCTGAATTCAAAGGGGCTGAAAAATAATTTACTGCCTAAATCATTAAGCTATTTTAAGCAGGACTTCTACTCCAGCTGATACCAGACTTGTAAAAAAATCTTGTGAGCTATTCATACCTTAAACACCTTGGTCAAATATCTTGCAGCAGAAGCCAGATATCTCACTCATTTAGAAAAAAATAAATCTTTCTGTATTTCTCATGTATTTTGTTTAAGAATTTTCTACAATAGCCTAGGATATTCCTGAACTAGTTGTTCATTCAGGTTACGGAGTCTCCTTCCTTGGAGATCTTCAAAAGACGTCTGGACATGATCCTGGGCAGCCTGCTCTAGGTGGCCCTGTTTAAGAAGGGGTATTGGACCAGACGACTTCCAGAGGTCCCTGCCAACCTCAACCAGTCTGTGGTTCTGTGATTCCCACTCTCAGACTACAAAGCACCACCTTCCGCTGTGCTGATGCAACTGTTTGTGGGCCCTCGCTAGAACCATCTCAACGAAAGAAGAATGAAAAGTCCTGCCCGAAGGGTGTGTATAGAACTGCACCCTTACAAACACCAACTTAGCTCCACAGCACTTCTGCTAACTGGATGGCTGTGGTGACAACAGTATTTATAAAATGTGCAGAAAACTGAAGTGTCAAAAGTACGTAAGATTTAGGATCAGCAATAAAAGCTGTTCCTCTTTCATTTCCTTTAAGGAAGGTTGTGAAAGTTATGCAACTAAGCACGTTTAAGTAGAGAACAGGTGACAGCTACACAATAGACAACATGAATTTAGACAAAAACTGACTTTTATAGATAGCAACTATGTATTAGTACTAATGCTGGTGGAATTACAGCATCTTCAGAGAATTCCTTTCAAATTCAATTTTAGCTTCTCGAGAAAATGGTGGCATGAAATGCTCAAGGTAAATATATACTGAATGTACGAAGGTGCTACAGGGCCACACAGTAGGAGTATCTGCTGATGACTAAGTAGCTTTGGTGTTGCTCTGAGAAACAACTGATCATCCCAGCCCTACTAGAGGCAACGTGCGTTTCTGAAATCTCACACATGCAGAGCTACCAAAGCCATATGCTCCTTCTGAGGCAAGCACAAACACACATGCTTGCAGAGGCTGCCAAGCACCCACAGTATAAACAGGATTATCTCCTTGGCTAAAGCCTAACAAGCGCTACAGCAAAGGCGCACAAACTGCTTTCACAAAAACTGTATCTGTGTAGCGGTACATTTCAATGTTTGACAGAGAACAATCAAACCAAGAAATGAGCAGTAATACAGAGGAGAGCGTGTCATTCTCACAACTGAATTGACGATCCAAGATAAAATAAAACCAGTGTTGTCATTCAGCCATGCTGCTACTTCCAGGCCATCCCCCTTGCAAGATGTGATATTAGTGCAAATTGGTGCTGTTTACTACATCATCATCTTTCTTCCAATACTATCAACAACATACTTTTTACCACAAGGTAATATAATACAGCTTTCATTTATGCTAGCCTTTTCTAACATTTTTCACTCTTCATCTCTTCCTTCAGCTGTAACAGGAGACTGCAAATTATAGTTTTTCCAAGTGGAGCTTGATGAGGATTTCCAAGGACAGCAGACCAACTCACACGGCCCCTCCTTGCTTCTCCCTCCCTCTGCTGCTCACACTCACCCTCCTGCCAGTGCAACCAAGAAGGCAGCACCACCATTTGTGCAGCTGCACATACCAGAGAAAACAATCCACGCTAAAACATAACCCAGGAAAAAAAAATTGCTATTTTAATCCAAATCAGTTCACAAATCCAGTTTACCATAAGGAAAAAGCCAGTAAAAAGCAGAGTGACAGAGATGGCTTAAATGCCATCACTACAGAAAGAAATGCTCAAAGTGTTGGAAACAGATCACTGAAATGTACTGGCACTGGGAGCGCACTGGGGCAGAGACACTGCTAGTGCTGGGATTCCTGGCATTGGTCTCGTTGCCAACAGTCAGTACCATGTGAAATGATACATGCACATTACCAGGGACCTGGCCTGGGATTGTGCTTGGGATTCCCATCTTTTGCATCCTAATCTGGACACCTAACTTCCAGCTCTTTGGTTACTGGAGAAAGGAGTACGTCTTTTTAACCACCCACAGCCAATCTCAGTGACTGATAAAAACAACCCCTGGTCCTTCCGTCACTCCTTCTGCTATTAAACACTCCTCCTGACTCCTCCTTACCAAAACAGGGTCCAACAGAAAATGTCTCTGAAAAGCTAGAACTGACAGCTGTAAGTCTGTAGTCAGTCTTCATTCTGTGCGGTCTCAGCAAAGCCCACAGCTACTATGAGAAGCACTGGTGTTAGCTAGCTTAAACTGAATACCTGAAGTGAATGCCAGTCAGTGCAGCATTGTCTGAAATAATTTCTTCACAGTTATACAACATAAATATTTAAAACTAATTTATTCCCTCAGAAAACTTAAAATTTGCTGAAAAATATGCATTTAACCAGAGAATACACAAAAACCACTGCACTATCACTTGTAATTTACACACTGGATACTTAAAGTTCTTTAAACATTCACTTTAGTCCCACTGCCTATAATATTGTCAGCAGTTTATTTAAGTGATCACCAACCTCTGGATTTATTGTTGTTAAACTGCTTGTGTTTTAAAAGAAATTCTTAAAATAGTTTAAAATTTAAGGCAGTGGCACTTTTTTTAAATTATGCATTCCCTGAAAGCAATAATAAAGAATCACTGGTCGACTAAGTGAAACAGTATGCAGACATCACTCATTCCTCTTCTTGGGAATGTTGCCAAATGAAAACATATGATGGGAGTATGGCTGAAGGTGCTGTGTGGGGTGACAGAGTGCAGTGCTATAACAATAGCTGACTCTGCACATTCAAACTCCTACTTATAGCTTTTCCCTAGGATAAAATAAAAACACATTTATTAAAGTATCTGTATATTCTGGTTCCAGAAGATCTGTGGCTGACAGAAGGATTCCCAAGTCTCTAGCACTCCTCTTCCTTTGTTGGCACAGGACAAGATTTTGTTTTTTAATTTGTGGAAAAGCATATTCAGTCAAGTTAAACAGTTTGTGAATCAACACCTAAGCCTGTGGCCTTAGAGATTTATTTTCCATTTCCCCAACTTTGAAATCCCAGCTGTGCCTAAGAAAATTGCTTCATGCAAAGAATAGGAAAATAATAAAAACAAACATAAAAGTGCAGTGCCGTCAAGAGCCTACGCACACCAAAAAGAGATGGAGTGGAACAGAGATAGCTTCCAACCTCAGAACAACCAATTCAGTGAACAAAAGTGTCCAACTCCACTGAAATCTCTTTGATTGGAGTGGGAGGAGAGGCTGGTACAGCCCTGTGGAATTCCTCTTTAATGTGGCTTCGTTGCTAAATGTCTCACCAGCAGTGGGGTGGTGGAAATAGTTTAAAGACTAGCGTACCCTGGAGGGCAGCACAGCCTGCATTTCGAAATGAGAGATGATCTTCATTGTCTATTAGGAAAAGTTTTCGTAAGGAGCATATATAATTTTATTTATTCCCACTCCAGTAGTGCTTATGGACCTTCCATTGGGTGTCCATACATTGCTGAACTCTGTGCTTTATGAAGAACTTCAATACAGAAATTATTTGCCTCTGAGGCAAAAGAACAGAGGTACGTTGGGCTGATGCAACAACAGATGCATGATAGATGGTTTCCACAGCTTAGATGCCAGCAGAGGGAGCAGAACATAATCCCCCCACCTCTTAACTACATTGGAATTAAAAAGATGACCAGTTTACAAACAAAGAGAAACACCTTCTGCTTTAGGTCATTTCCCTGGACCTCAGTGTCCTCCAGAGCAGGCCCTACGAGCCCTTCTTGACTCTGCCCTCTTCAAGCCACTGTCCTTCTCCTAGAATGGACACAACAGTTCGCTCTTGTTATTGGAGACCATTGGCAGCGGACGGAACAGAAGCTAATGCACACAGAACTGCTGCTGGCAGTTTCCTCCATTTTGATACTACCCTTAGGCCTGACTGACCCATCAACTCTGACAGCTGAAGCTACAACTGGACGAAATGAGCCCACACCATACTGCCATAGCACAACAGAGGCAGGGGCCACCAAAACTGGGGGCTGAGATGCTCAAGATTTGCCATAGTTATTACTATGCTCCCAGCAGGAGAAGAAAAACACCAGTGCTGAAACTGCTAACTGCTTGAATGCCTTCCCAGAAGTGCTACTCAGCCTCATTCCTCATGGATGGCCCCAAGCTGACAAAGCTCTCCTCTGTTCTGCAGGCTGGCCAGGCTATTCACTGCACTCAGCCAAAATATTTGTGTAATCAACTTCCACAGTACAACCTGAAAATATTTGGACTTGTCATGATACTACCTAAAGGCAGAGCACTGGCAAAAATAAATGTCATCTGACAAACTTGAAAGACTGGAACAACCCCTTCTCCTCCCTCCCTTTTGTGACCTTTATGCTCTCTAACGTAGTTTTCCAATGCAGCATAAATTAGGTGACTCAAGGCTCTTCAGTCATACCTGTCATTTTGCCATGTCAATCTTTTAAAGGGACAATGCTAACTCACTGACTGGTCAGATTTGCTGATCCTGCTTCATGCTGTTTGCCTGCCCTTCTCCTCTCTTATCTCCTGGAGTGTTAGCCCACTGCGCTCCTGCTGCCTTGCTGGAAGGGGCAATGCATCTCTCAAAAAACTAGTGCCTGCCTTCATTCAAACGTATGCTTCCTACCCCCTGGTTGAGGAGGGCTGCTGCAGTCATGTGAGAGTTCAACACAAGAGAAGACAGAAGAGACCTCTAACATTCCCCTTGAAACAGAAGTCTCGCTGTGCTGGGTAGCAAAAGAAGGCAGGTTCCTCACCAGGCATGCACCGGAGGGGAATACAGCTTACCTCTCCCTCACCACCAAGAACAAGCACTAAAGCCAGAGAAATTTGGGAATGGGATGTGTATGTTTCCATCCTCTCCTATCCTCCCCCTAGTTATCTAAACTCACTTCTAATGGTCACTCGTTTGAGTAATAGCTTTCTGCTGCAGCTTAAAGACCCATACTTCAAGAAAAGTGAACCCAGAAAGGAAGTCAACAGTGATAAGAGAGTTGATATTATGATATTTTCCATATGTAGCAAGAATATATATATGTTTTAAAAAAAGCACAGATTATTTCATAGAGTTCAGGAGGCCTTTAAAACAAACCCATCCTCCAAACACTAAAGAGAAACACTTGGCAAGAAACCGATTCAACAATGAAATAAGAGGGGTTAGCCTGCACTGGGGGAAAGAATCCATATTAAAACCACACACTGCTACAGTACATATTACAACTACTGCTAATAGTTGTTTAAACTATACTGAAAACTCTAAAGCCTATCATATAAAAATCTCATCCTTAGTCCTGAACAACCCCACTACTACCACAACTCCTAATACTGCAAGCATTTCATGGCATACTGTATCTGTTTATGACTTTTTCTTACACTTTTAAAGTGACAAAAGAGCTGGGGTTACTTGTCAGAGGTTACTCCTTGTATATGATACTGTTACACATATGCACTCCCAAAATCATATATGCAGTATTCTTCACACTGCCCTCAAAATATGCTTGAAAGCTTATTCTGTTCTCATTTCAAGTCCCGAAAAATATTTGTTCATCTAATATCAAATGTCAAATGAACCCTTGCTAAAATCTAAAAGTATTAAAAAAAAAAAAAAAAGTACAAGCATCAGCTAGTAGGATAAAAACAAAAGCTTGCCTGCTTAGAGAAATAAAGAAATGTGAAAAGTAATCTAAAAGTGGGGCTACACAACACTGTGTCATGTAGAGATACCTCGGGAAGTTTAAAACAGACTGAGATGCTTCAACGAATATAACCACACTAGCACAATCCTCTAATTAGCTTGCTATGATACTCAACAGGACACTTAGTTGAGCTTGAGTCCTGAAGCAATCCAACTGTGTTGTGTCCACTGTTCAACTCATTCAGCACATACTTGGGTATTACCAGACAACATGACATAAATGTATAAACATATCTCAGGATTCAGCTAAAAAAACAAACAAAAAAACCCCTGATCCTCAGCTTTTTACCAGTATTTGACAGATAGAGAAAAAACTTTCTTGCTCTTCTCACATAATATACATTTGAAAACAAAGGCTGAAAGGTGTTTACAGATGCATTTGGAAATTACATAAAGCATTGCAAATAGATATACGTCATTTGGAACAAATTCATAGTGCGCCCAGTTGACCTGGACTACCCCGTAATTAGAAACCACACTGACTACCAGTAATACAGCTTGCTGCAAACTTTGGTCTGACTAGTAAAAAAGGATCCAGAACAGTTTTACATATAAGGGAGTTGGGATTTTGTTTCTGAATACTAAGTGTAATGCTTTCTTCAAAGCATCAAAATGTTGAATGAATTTATTACAGCTTCTACCTTTTCTTACAGTGGTCTGTGCGCTGGGAGTTGTTCTATCTATAGCCACTTTTGGAAGTAAATTCTGATGAAGTTTTCCAGACTGAGGAAAATAAGATGCACAGACATCAAAGGACTAAATGGAGACATGGATTAAAGGGAAGACTGGAGTAATCTCCTAAGGACAGACAGAGATATGAATGAAGCGGTAGTGGTCTTATGCAGAATATTTCCCCCTTCGACATTCCAAAAAGGAAAGAAAAAAAAAACTGCAAACCCAATCAAACTTGAGGCAACCAGGACTTGAAAGTATTCAAGTAATTGGACAAATCTGGCAGTTGCTGGAAAGACGAAGGACAGAACTACGTCCTTGCACTTACTTCCCCTTTTAGGCACAATGACAGGGGAAAACTAGGCGTCTGAATCCCATCTTACTATCTCTTCTGTTTCTGGACTTTTCTGTCATGGGTACCCCTTTGAACAGCAGAATGTATCCCTCAAAACCGCTATATAAAAAAAATCCCATTACACCCATAATTAACATCTGGTTTTCCTTTATGTCTCTGTGAGCACAGTGAGTAAATGACCTATTATACCTTACAAGTGACAGCAGTGCTATTTCACTCTCCTACCTCCAATTGCTTCAGTCCCCATCCTTTGCACAGTAAGAATGAAACAGAAGCCTGAACTTTATATTTTACTGTTATTGTTGGCCTGAATTTACTCTTTTTTTTTTAAAACAGTACTTTAAGATTTTTATATGCATTTGTAAAATCCCTTCAACATATTTTTGAGGCTTATAATATTTGTGTTAAGTTACAGGATATTAAGGTGATGTAAAGATGTGATTCGTTCCCTCTGTGCTATGATCACACTGCTTATGCAACACATCACGAGAAGTTGTGCCTGGGAAAGACATTAAAGTAGAAATCAATCTCATTTTATTCCTTCACAGAGGCCGTGACCAGCCCTACCAATCCCTTCTACTCATTCATATCACAAGATGCTTAGTTATATAGAATATAGTAATGATAGTGCTTAAATATGGGATTCATCAAATGCTAATGTGCTATCTCTGTAACACAAGTATCCTGTGTGGAAAACTACTACATGTATTTCTAAAAGAAACTTTTTTTCATTTTATTATGCAAAAAAACATAAAATTATATCCTCAGTTTCCAGAGCATCTCATCAGAGACAAACTCAGAAAGGCAGATACATTGTTCATTGTTTGGCTGTAAAAATGCTCCATGGACAAAAAGCCCTGATTAGATGCCATAGCAGTGATATTCCCAAGGTACTGCCATTGATTCTGTGAAGGCAGTGTTTAACACTAGCAGGAGTTGGTTGGATTACTGACATTTGGGAAAACAGTGGGGGAAGTGAAAAGAAGAAATAAAATTGGTGCAGCCAATACAAGGTACACATCAGGAAGGAGACAGACTGAAAGACAACAGTAGAGCCCATCTACCTCGGGCTGAACTTTTTTCTGGCAAGACGAATCAAAACAGGAGCTTTCAGCCATTTAAAAGAATGAAGCTGAGGTTTTGCTGTTACAAAAAATAGCATTCAAACTTCTTCTAAACAAACTTAAGTAGCGATGTCAACTGGGGCACAAGATCTGAAATCTGACAACGGCTTGTTTAGTGCCAGAGAAGTCTATTTTGCTGCCCAAATTTTAACCCACCCACATTTCCATAGTCAGAAAGGTCCTGAGAAATTGTTCATGCAGCTTCCCTGGCAGTATGCCCCTCCAAATGGTCTGCCTGCATGGTGGTACTCCAGCACAGTGCTTTCAGAGGCCCAAGCAGCCCTTCCTTGCAAGCTTCTCCTCCTAACAGGCTCACCTTGCTGCGATGTTACCTTGCAGACAACTGCAATAATGAAGTCTCTAAGACATGGAAAAAGACTCATCTCCAGCAGAGACAGGATTGAAACTTGGACCAAACTATGCTTCGTTAGGTTATATAACAGCTAAGCATATTAAACACAAAGCCCAAGCAAGGATGGGAGGAACAATGATAGGTAGAGGAACCCTAGTGATGTAATCAGTGAAAAAACCTAATCAGTGAAAATCAGAGCACACAATCGTTTCCTAAAACCATCCAAGGGATAGGATGAGACCATTGTCCCTGTGAGAAACCCACCAAGACGAGTCAATGGTAAGACTCCTTCCTCAGAAAACTTCACAAACTAAAGGGGTGACAGAAGTACAGAACTCATTACGGGATGCTGGAAGAGCAGCATTCTGGGACCATGTAAAACTTTTTTTTTTTTTTCCTTTTTAAACAAATGCATTTTTGAAGGGGAAAGGGACTAATCAAGGCAGATTGGAGAGGAGTAACTGTGGGAAAACAGTAGAGTGCGCAGGGGAAGAAAGGGCTGGTTCAATTTAAAGGCGGCTGATCAGCAGCTTGTCTGATAGAGAGCCCTGCACTTGATCGCCACGGTCAGTCCCCTATTCTGCTTAAGTCTGATTTCTGACTGCCTTCTGTGTGGCTGTGCTCTCTGCTGTGCACGTGTAGGTGTCAACAATGCAGAGCAGGAGCTGAGGTCTGCGTGCCAGCAGCTGAGTGAGCCGCAAATCTCACGGACTCCTGGGTGCTGGTGCCAGCAGCTGGAGCAGGGCAGGGAGCCGGGGTCCGCTGCTGGACAGGCTGAGGGCCCAAAACCAACAGTGGGAGTGACCCACGTGTTATGGGGGCCACACTGCACCAGCAGACTGCAACCTCGATCAGCAGGAGAGGAGGAGCAGGATCAGGCCACCCATGCTGTTCACTTGAGAGCTGTGGGTGTGCAGCTTTGTGCTGGTAAACACAGCGCTCTCTCTGCGTTAAACTGTGCTTAGACAGATGTGTAGTGCACACATGCTACCTCTAACACCTTTCTCTTACAGGTAGTAAATGTTTCAGAGAGCCACAAATTGGCGCAATACCTATGACTGCAAGACAGTAACTATATTTCATTTTAGATGATTGTCAGGAAAAGCTTCATGACTGAGATCTTTGTGAAGTCTCCTACAATAGTTTGTGGACATTCTACCTACAGAGATATTTTTATGCTAAACAAGAACTTAAAAATATCATTCCATGCACTAAGTAATAAGCACTACCAGTAAGTGTCCTGCACTACTGATTAGACAAACAACAGAGATTGCTTGTTCTCTCCAGCTTTTGTGATTTTAAGCCAAGCCAAGCCCCTTTCCAAGTACGCTAGACAGCTTCGTTGCAACAATCTTCTTGTTTTAAATCCAACATTGATGTAGCATTCATAAAAATGTATTCATAAAAAATAAAAAAACTAAAAAAAAAAAATCTTACCTCCAAGCTGTAGAGATATTTGAAACTGTTCTTCTGATTGGCTGCCTTTTCCACAGCTTGAGCTAATTTCACTGCTCCTCTACCACCATCTGACCAGTGATTGCAGGGTACAGCATCAAATGCTCCAGACTGCTTTGCAATCTCACACACCAGATCAACCTCAGCAGGAGAGTCAGTTCTGCCAACCAAACAGTTCCGTTTTTCTTAATTAGTTCTATTTTATAATCTTATACATTTAGCCTTACTCTACATCAGCAGTTGTAAAGCAAACTTTTATATAAAGTTCACATATACTTCGCATATTTATATACAGCATATATATTTACTTTTCAAGAATACTTTTTATAATTGTTAAAAGTAACTAACATGAACACCAATATTTCCATAATATTATATACTTTTTGTAGCTTTAAAACCTTAAGAACAAGCTAAGGATTTAAAGGCTATTCATGATTACGAATTAAAAAAAAAAAAAAAAATTCTTCAGTACTTTCTTTTCTTCATGCCAAAACTGTTTAATTTACAAACTAAGAAAAATGTGAAATTTGATCTCTGGATTTACTCACAAGAGTAATGAAAGAATAGACTTACTTGAACACATTTAGAGCAACCACAACAGGAACTCCAAAGAGCTGAGTAATTTGAATCTGTTTCTGTAGATTACAGCAGCCATCAGCTACCAGCTGGAGGTTCTGCGCAATTAAATAAAAATTAATGGAAATGGTCAGACACATCAAGCCTGCTCCAGCCAAATGGAATTTTTTATGGGATTTTCCATGAATTAAACTGAACATAAACAGTGCTGATCATGACAGTTGCAGGCAAGTAAAATGCTTCCAGACAAAATATTTTGGTACTTATTAATTCTTATTTAAATTAACAAGCAGCAGACATATTTAAGTGATTACGCAGCATCCAAAATTTGTACATGAATGCATTGCTCTTTTCTGGGACATGAGAATACAGTGCAGCTGATGACTGGCTGCCTGTCAATACAAAGGACACAAAGAACGGTCTGTGGGCAGGTTCACACAAAACACGGGCAGCTTTGTTGCCTGTTCCCCTCTTCCTCCTACTCTGACCAGCAGCTTCCCTGAAGGAGATATCTAGTAATACAACAGACACACGTGTTGCCAAAACTGGTCACAACGGCGTGGATGGCAGATTATTTTTCTCCTCAGCTACTCTGGTCACCTTGTGCTCATGCCCTCACCCCCATTCTCAGAGGACAAATCAATCTGGGGGCAGAGGAGACACCTTAAACACTTTCCATACTCTACTGCAGGAAGAATGGACTCAGATCGCAGAGCTTTGCGCAATGCCACAGAAACACTGAGACAGCAATAGCTGAAAGTCCGCTAAGGTACAGGTACTCACATATCCCATTGAATTCAGTAGGATTAGGTCCACAGAGATGTAGTTTGTAAGACTTACACACTTGGAAGACTTCAAAATACAGAGGATATCACGCAACATATACACTCACTGAAGTCAGATATGTACACATATATGTGCATCAGTAAACACACAATTCAGAAAATTTACTACCTTTGCGTTTCTGAAATGTGCTATATAATTGCTAACGCAGAGGCTTTGGGCTTTGAGAATGTCACCTACCCATTCTCCACAGAAAGGCCACAGGAGTATAAATTTTCCTGTCACTGCACAGAATAACTGACATGCAAAGGTCCAATATCTTTATTACCCCCCCCCCCTTTTTTTTAAACTTTCTGAAATTATGTTAATTTCAAGATCTATATTATACGCACAAGATACGAAATGCAAAAATCACCGTACAATTATATCATATTTTCTTGTCAGAATCATTAAAGGCCTGTTAATCTCTTGTTTGCTAAGTTTATAAATAAACTACATTAGTGGGGTGGGGTTTGACATACAGATGTTTTAGATGCATACATAGCCTAATCCATATATGTGTCCCAGATAAAAGCACATTACTGGATTTCCTTACTTACTCTTTTACCTCACACTTTGTGGGCCTCATTTTAATTGCAGCAACACACATATCCTTAGCCTGATAAAACCAAAAGACTTAAAGTGGCTGTTTGAACTTGTATTTGACATAAAGGTGATCTGGTTGCAAGACTGTCAAAATACCAGAGGACAGCAAAAAAAAAAAAACAAAAAACAAAACAAAAGAAGCCCACCACCTTGAAGAATCCATTCCTGTTTGAAGACTGACATCCAACGCCAGATTAAACCTGCTGTTTAATGAATAGGTTAAGCTGTCATGAATTTCAGGAAGCATCTTTGACCCCTGCACCACTCTGCCCTTGTGCTGCCATGAATGCCAGAAATGTTTGAGAGGCTATATGATGGACTGGAATGAAGAGCTGATCAGTCTGAAAATTGATCTTGGAAAATTTACAGAAAAGTTATTTTTCAGCTGGTTCAGTTCCTCAGTACAATCTACCATGCAGTCACACACACAGCACACTCAAGAGGGATAACATCAAATGGCTCGGTGTAGATGAGATGGTTTTACTTGCTGGCTATGCCTTTTAAATGTGTTCACTGAATGTCAGCATTAGAGCATGCCACTGTCAAACCTGAGGCCGCACATTATCCAGCTAGTGGAATGAGAAGTTTGTACTCTTCACACACTGTATTCTTTCGTTGCTTTTAAACAAATACTTCTCCTAAAGTTTTATAATAGTTCCTTTTACCTCTTCTGTGTATTCTTTCTTCAGAGGGGCACCAGCAGTTACCTGGAATAATAATCAAAGTCACCACAGATTTAACAACACTTGTCATAACCCTAAATACTCAGAAGTGCACTTTTGCTTACTTTCTATACTGCCTAATACAAAAGAATATTGTTAAAAATAAAGAAAACTGGCATTAGAAGTGGATTACAATGATACAAAGTTAAATAATTATGTCAATCTGAAAGACTGAAAAAGGAAAAGCTCAGCTCTATGAGATGATTCACCGTAAGGAAGACCATGCAGTCCAAAATTTTGTGGCTGCGGAAACAGCTCTGGTATTTTCATCCAGTAAGACTGTTTCCCTGGCAGCATCATTCCCTTGCATGCTGCTGGGCAAAAGAAAGTGTTTTTTAGGAGTTTAGTGTCTGTCTGCTTGGCTAGCACAGTCCAGGCTGATTGTATGATCGAAGAGTACTTCTAGAATCAGTAATCTATACAAGTCTCTTCTTGGCTTAAATAACAGAAAGTAATACACTTTTGGTACACTAGGAAAACACTTGCACACTTGTATCAGTTACCTTAGCATCCCTGAAGGAATTAACCTGAGCAGATTAAAAAGACAGAAGGAGTTTCCATTATTGCAGTGAAAAAAATCTCAAAACCTTCATTAACAACGTCCCCTACTTCCACTCACATACTGCAGCCTGAACTCTCTTCTCATTCCTCCTCAGCTGCCAATTTTCCCAGCTTGTGACTACTTCAGTGCACTTAGAAACACTTTCAATATGCAGGGAAAAGAAAATATATACATTTTATAGCTTTATTTTTCATACAAACAAACTTCCCTCCCTCACAAGATTTAGTACTTCTTCAGAGCTCTTTCAACCCTCTTCTTTCATTTGAGCCTTTCCATTTCTGCATTGCCTTTGGAGGTAACAACTTATATGATGAGGTAACTCGGTACGGTACCTAAATACTGCTCCACAGGCTATCCCCATTATTCCTTAAACCAATATATTTTACTTTTTTCAAACTTTTGCAACAATGTTATTTTCCAAGAGAGGTGCAAAACCTTACGTTTGGCCCTCCTCCATGCATCTTCAAAGCTCTCACTGTAGCAACAAGTACAACCACACTGGGAACCAAGCCAGAGGCTCTGCATTTGATGTTGAAGAATTTCTCCATCCCAATGTCAGCACCAAAGCCAGCTTCAGTTACTGTTAAACATTAAAAACAAAACAAAACAAAACCACACATAAAACATGCTTTCGGTTAAACTCTGGGGGATACTTCTACTTTACCATATAGTGCTCTTAAATATACACCAGTACTCAGTTTTGAATGAACTTTCAAATAGAGGTCTATTTACATTACTGAATCTGATTAAAAAACTGTTCCCAACTCAGAAATAAATTCTCTTATTCTTGATATGTACAATATGCCATCAAAAGCAGTCACATGGGAAAAAAAAACAAGCAATCCAAATTAGTTTGAATTGAAGTCTTTTACAAACATCTAGTCCTCCAAAATAGCTATTTCTGTATAATTTGATTGATTTAAAATGTTTGAAAATTCTTACAGAAATAAGACTTCCCTACATTATTCCTTCTCCCTTGATTTCACTGAAGATATGCTTTCATCACAAGTAATGGACCTAAATTCCCCTAGGTTTGCAGAACTTTCGGTCATCTCTTGCTTTTGTGGAGCATATGTTTAATTATAAAGACAAACCAGCATCTATAGTCATGTCTCAGTCTTGAAGATACTATTAAAAAGTGAATTCTCTAACAGGACTTTGCACTAAAGAGCTGTCAAACATTAATGCAGCATGACACAGAAAAAAATCTGTGCAGAATTAGGATATGCCAGGCAAAGTATTTTTAGTAGAAGTACAGATAAAAGAGAAGATAATCTGTATTAAATGACAGTCTCTCCAGAGCTAATTTGCTCTGGTTTGTCAAATATCAATTACTTCAATTGCCTCTAAGATACAAAGAATTTCTTCTTATTAGGCAAATATAAGCTCAGAGCAATTCAGAAATTCGAGGGATTAAATCTCTTATTGGCTGAAAATTTGCCGATGTAACCGTTTCCCACCAGAACACCCTGAAGAGATGGGATCAAAGCATGCTTCTGGAAGATGTGAAGGGACTTTCAGGCAGACAAGCCAGAGTGGAAAAACAGCCAGCTCCAGAGGCTGCTGGACCTCATTCCAAGCAGAGCTGATAACGTGTCCCCATAACCCCAAGCAGCTTGCAAAACCTAGTAAATTCCTTTTCAGTCTCTTCTCCCCCTTGCCAGCAGTTTTGACTCTTGTGCTTCGAAGGGGATCACGAACAGCTGCCTGAACACTTGGGGGCTGGAAGCCTTTGGCTGGGCCAAGGAGGATGAAGAGCAGCTTCCAGATCAGCTCTACTTCTACAGGAGAAAGTCCCTCTCTGTTGGCAGCTGATGGGCTTTAGGCAGTCCCAGCCTTTGTGCATCTGTCCTCACCCCACCGGTCCCCTTCCACCCCTTTGCTTGGAACAGGCTGAGACAATCGCCTGCGTGGCTCTGCTCAGAGGGAGGAAATGGCTGCTGGGGCTAGAGAAGGAAGCAAGAGCCAGCAAACAGGGCAGTGGGCATGTGGAGCAGCAGAAACCTCTTCAGATTGTAACATGGCAAGTGTCATCTTTAACGTTCTCCAGCATTATCATATATTATCTTTTTCTGAATAGCCCTGAGAAAAATCAAACATGGAAGCAACAACAAAAAAAGGGGTTACACAAACACAATGATTCACACGAACAAAGCTAATGTCAGGACAAGTCATATTAAGAGCAGAGCCAGCGATCACATCTACTTTCCAGTAACCCCCATTCTTCTCCTCCAGTCTCTTACGTGGCACAGGGTGATTAATGAGAACTCTGTCAGGAATATATAAGCACGATCAATCTTTAATATAAACAACAGATAAACTACCAAGTACTTGAGAGGGTGGGAAAATAATTTGTCTCTTACGAAGGTTGCCAGCATATATACATAGCAGTTCCCTAACGTTTCGAAACAAAGTTTCCAGGGATTTAATCATTTTCATGCCAAGCTTTCCAAGGGTCAATTTTCCTTAGACTTGTGATCCCCCTTTCTCTACCTTTCAACAAGCAAAAAGCAGAGATTTCAGCCCTCCAGCAAGTGCAGGAACAGCACACGCAGCACTTCAAGGCTCTGGGGAGGTGCTAGACTCCCTTCACACAGCCTAAGAAACCAGGGCAAACACCCAGATGCTTATCTGTTTAGCTATGCATATTCATCTCTGTTCTCTGCAATGCCTTCCTTTGATATGGAGGGCAAAATGCAGACTTGCCTAAACTCGATGCATGTGAACAACCCAAACCCTATATCGACATTGGAAAAGTGAACAAAACGTGTGTTCAGCAAAGTGACTGCTATGACACAGAGAAGGGGTTTTCTCAATTTGGAGAGAAACGTCAGTGCTTTCTCAAACGTGAGGAAGGAAACAGGATGCAGTATAAAAGCTGCCTGGATGAAAGTTGCTAAGTCCATTTTATTTCCTCTGAGGAACAGAGACAAGATGGAGTAATATGCCAAGCTATTATGTTTTAAAATCTTTGTGCTGAAACACTTAATGCAATTACTTTCAGATTGTTTCCTGCTTCCAAATTAAAGTGCCAAAGAAAAACAAATACAGACCATGAATGGGAAGTTTCAAGCTAGTCTACATTCAGCAATTATGTGACAAAACAGCTAATTGCTTTAAATGAAAGAACAGAACTGTAAAGTACAGGGGTTCTTTTATTTTGGTTATCATTTCTTGTATATGATTTGCCAACAGAAAGTAATTACAGTTTATGGGTGAACTGATGAAGATTTCAGGAACAAGCATCTACCTAAGCAGAAGCACTTATGTGGTCAGCTGTACCTCATCTGTAGGGAAGTTTATGATGCAACTACTACTGCATGACTAACCAGTCTTTTTTTATTTTTTAACTTTAAGAATGATAGTCTCTTCCATGCACTTCTCTAAGTACATGAGACAACCAAGAGTGTGGTTATCTCAGCAACAGCAGTGGTTGAATTCTGGGTTTGGAGACCCCCCCACGCTCCCTGCAATACCCCAGTTACCCAGTGTCAGAGCTTCACTACCCTGTTCCCTGCCATCCCCCTGAATCTCGGCTGCCCGGGCTGCTGCCCTCTGAGCAGGCACGAGGCTTGTAATATACCTGAGGATGCTGGCATGACGTTAACGGCTTGCTTTGATTTCTTGGCCACAAGCACAATAGTTGCGATGAAAGTAAAGAGGTAAATGATTTATGTTCAGCAAGCTCACAGAAAAAACACAGGTATTTGCACTTTACTGTTAGCCTGAGAGTGCAATCTGAAGCCAACACAGACAGCCCAGATCAGGGCTCTTACAGTCCCAGGTCTTACCTTCTGCTCCAAATCTCCTCCTTGCACTGCTAAGACCGGACAATGATCTAGACAGGTACTAAAGGATTGTTTTCTGGGCATAAATTTTCAGACCATACAGCTCTCTGGACTGTCTCACCACATGGTCATATAAAGTGTCAAACCTAATTCTACAAATACTCTGTTGTTTGATTTTATGCTTCAATTTTATAGCTTAAGTATCCTAAGAATGATAGAATCATTAGAATGACAATTAAAAATTAAAATTACACATATCAGCAGTGCACTACCATTACATTACTTTTCATAATGGCCCACAGGTTAAATCTAGCAATTAACAAATAAGAGTGTGTGTGTGTGTGTGTGTGTGTGTGTGTAAGAAAGAAAGAGAATGAAAATGCTCCAATAAGTTCAAGTAATTTCTTCTCATAGAAGACCCACGTGAGAGTCACCAAAAACTAGGCTCGTTCTCACACATCAGGGTAACTTAGGGAATCTTGTTGCAAAGTGACAGTAGGCAGAACACAACACACAATTACTACAGGGCTTTCTACAGGTCATTTACACAACATCTACCTGACTCAGTTCAGTTACCAAAATAGCTAATAAACCATAGCTTTCATTCAGAGCAAGAACCTGAAACATCCAAATTAGGTACAAAAGAGGAAGTAAAAGCTCATAAATGGAATTAGGCAAGAGAGATGATGAGAAGTCTATCGGGCGGCATAAAGTCAGGGCAAGGAATTCCTCTCTGCACAACTGATGCCATTTGCTGAAGTGTCTAATTCCACTTTAGGGTTCAGGCTAATGAACAAATCGCTCTGATGGTTTTGTTTCTTGTTTGTAATTACCATAACCTCTTGATGGAATTACTGCCTTGCCAAGCACATCTGGGAATATTTTATCACCTATGCATAAAAACAGCTTAAATAGTCAGTGTCACGGCTTAAGCAGCTAATCAGATTTCATAGTCATGCTTAATAAAAAATGTAATTTTTTCTCCACCTAAAAATACATCTATCATGTTATAACTACATAAGGTAGTTCCACATTAGCCTCCCATTTACATACTGCTTAAACCCCTTACAGAAAGAGGTTTTTTTTTTTTAAAAGATATTTCACTGACAATTTAATTTCATGTAAATTTCTACTGAAAGTAGCTTCTCCCTAGTCAGCACTTTCTATCAACAAACCAATGTCAAAACAAAACACTTATACTAGAAAGGGCCAAGTCAGATGCATACACATGAGGTGAAGCTTTAGGACAAGAATTGTGAGCATGGATTCCTGAACAATGTAAAAGGAAATGGAAACTCTGGGCTGCTAGCTGCCATTTACTCCCAACATGTAAACATATCTGTTCTGGTGCAGCTGTCTGCTGGTAAACTCAGGAAAAGAAGAGTTCAAAGTCACAGAAGCACATGAACTGTGAACCTGGAGCTCGAGGCATGCTAGCTGGAGAGTACTGATACGTTCTTGTTTAAGTGAAAAATATCAAGGTGCACAACTGCCAAGATAAACTAGGATGATCAGTGATTTATCTAACAGGATATCATATTTTTGTTAGTATAGCTAGGGATGAATAAACCAGATGTTTGTCCACTCTGACTGGTAATTTATCCGATGTGAACTTCCATTATTATGACTGATTTTGGAATGGAACAGTTTTTTTGTTTTTGTTTCCCCCCCACTCCCCCTTTTTTTCCCCCCTTTCTTCCACCCTCCCCCAGCAGAGGGAGTTTTCCTATTCATTCTTCTTCTGGTGCATTGTCAGATGACATACAACACCAGCACTTGCTGCTACCACCACCGGACACAATGTCCAGCATAGCAGAAAACTACATGTGCATATATTAAGGTTGAACATCTTTCACACCATGAAGAAAATAGCTTCAATTAGCTCTGAAAGTTATATGCTGTTGTTTCACTCTCTGTCTCAGTGAGGCATCGGAGTAAAGGGAACAGGAAAAATATCTGCCACTCAGTTCGGCAGAATATAGGCTCATTGAAGATAACAGGTACTTTTCATCCTGTACTAAAGAAAGGTGCCAGGGCAGTGTGTGCTCTGCAGAGGTAAGGGCACTGGAGACGTCTCCAGACTGACCATCCATACAGATCTTAGATTGAACCAGCAGATATGGGAGTTTTGGCTTCTTACGTCAAAAGCATCTCTAGTGGGTTTTCTTCAGGAAGAAGCCCTGAGCAAAATACGTTTTGTTCTCAGAAAGCACATGAAATGACAGTGAAGTTATGTTCAATATTAGATTACTATTCACTCAAGACTCGCTATGTGGACATCTCTGCAAAGTTACACAGACAGCAGCCCACCTGCAGAAGCACCCCCAGAGAGAGATGCTATAAATGCCAGGCTCCTGCCTCCACACTTACCTGCAAGCTGCAATACTCAGGCTCCAGCAAAGCAAAAATTTCTTTGGAATGAAGAAAATCTGTAAATTTTCAACTTCTCCACACAAACAAAATACATCAGCTGAAAACAAAGATTTATATCCAAGTACTCTGCCATCCTACCTCATGACAGAAGCAGTTGGATTGATATTGCCTTGCTCTAAAGGACTGACTTTTTCCAATGGCCAAGAGTCTCCGGTCACTCCCTCCCAAGAGGGAATGCTGCACAGGGTGCTTGGCTCCAGGCACATACTTCAGCTAAGCGCCAATTCCCCTGGGACCCCCTAACAAGCTACTTCAAGCTTTTGTTCAGAAACATTTCTTTTTCCAAAAAAGCTGAATTTTACCATTTAAATGCAGAACAGTATTAAATGAGAAACTAAAGGTTATAGCATAACCTCTTGCAGTTAGTCACTTTAAAAACCAACTGCTGTTAACAGCCAGTATTTTCCTAGAGCATCCCATACATTAAACAAATGAATGCATGCAATGACTCATACAGGCTATTCCCAGACAATAGACAGAAAACTAGCACAAAGTTTGCTCTATTTTCTACAAGCCAGATTGCTGAAGGTAATTCTTAAACCTTGATCCTCTTGCAATTAAGGACACAATTCCTCTTTGTGGGTTTTACAGGCCTGCTTATATACGTATGCTGCGTATGTTGGATTTTAAATTCAGGGGACAAAAAATCATACTGAAAAACCCAGGAGCTGACAGGAGTGGCACTGTGTGACAGAAAGCATGTTCTGCGCATCTTCCCAGCTCTGCTTGCCTCCTCCCTCTCTTGAAAATACACAGAAGTGCAACTGCAGTGATTCCTGCCTACAAAGCACCAATTTAGGGCATGGTTTGACACTGTGGCTGAACCAAATGCATGCCCTGTCTTGCTGAAAGGGGGCACTCCTGCTCCCTCTTAACTCCACCACCCTTCTCGCCTGCTCCCTCCCTCCCCAATACCCAGACTTCCCACAGCCCTTTGGCATGCATCTAATCGAAAGGTAAACTGTTGTAATTTGCTAACTAAAACCCAAACAAACAGAAAAACAGAACTTTTTTTTTCTTCCACTGGATTAGACTTGAATCAGCTCATGTGAGACCAGACAAGTGTCTGAACATGTTCAAATAAGCAGCAGAAGCAGAGGAAGGAAGGGAGAGAAGGACCCATTTCAACAGTGCCCAACTGTTAATTCATTGCTAGCCACCTTCTTAAACCATACTTCAATATTTTGAATGTAAATTTGATGTCTTCCTACAGCTCACTAGTAACAAGCTCAATATTTAGATTATTACTAGAGTTAAAAAAGTTGAAGGTGTCTTATAAACCACAAACAATTCATTCTAATAGAAATATAGAGAACTGTATGTGGCTTCATGGGTTACATGTTTCTCTGAGTCCCTCTGCTAAGTCTGGTGGGCTTTACACTCACTTTTTCTTAACTCCTGTGCCCTACAGTCATGTAAAGATCCATTACTCACAGACTAAGTCTTGGCTTCTGCATAGGTACTACGTAATGCACAGCTGAATACATTAACCAAATTTAAACAGTTTCCCCTTTTCTAAGCTCCTTCATTTATAATGGTCTTGAAAGTTACAATATTACCCAGAAAAACTCAAACAAAAGAACAGTGATTTTTAGGTTGCAGCCTTTTACCATTCATAGCACGTTTCCTTTGAGGTAACAGAGTATCCTTTTGCTCATAAGACAGATGACCATGTTTTTAAAATGGAATACAATTAATGGCACAGGAATAAGGCAATTACATTATCTCATACTTAAGAGATCATCATGGCCTTTGGCAAAGAATTATTAGCCTTCTGGTAATTACAAAACTAAAACCTCACCACTTTTTTTTATTTGGAGTTGCATGGAAGGAATAATTAACAGCAGCACTGATGGATCTTCATTTAAGGCCATCCTTTTACAATTCCTGAACTACAAGGAGTATGTTAACTTACAGCACCCACAGTATTATCCTGAGTGCTTAAAATAAATTTCGTCATGCCTAGACCATGTTTCTCTCTGTGTATTCCACCACCAGATTTTCATTTACTCTCACTTTTAAAAGACGCAGCTGGCTGGAACTCCAGCCCCAAATACATCTTTATGAAACTGAGGCTGCTCTCTGTTGAGCTGTCAGATTTTGGCTCAGCCTGCTCCCCCAGGAAGAGCTATGGAAAACGCACTTGGAACGCGCATCGAGAAGTCGCATCATAAGCATCTGGAAAATGCCAACTTGAAGACATAGGCAGAGAGCCTGAAGATCTCTTCCCTGGAAACGTTCTGCCCATTTCAAAGGACCACGAACTAACACCTGTTCTAGCACTAATATTGCACCGATTCATAAAATAGGAGAGAGGGGAAGAAAAGGAGCTTATTCTCCAGACAGCATAGCACCTCAGCATATGCCTTGGAAGACGACGTGCTTTCTAAACAGCAACAGAAATACGATCAGGTGATGAGTGTGGATAAAGGCAGTGAGCGCTGAATACATAACATTTTGCAGCCACACAAGCTGCCCTCAGAGACTGTCACAACTCAGAGACAAAACTCATTTAACTAACCCCAGTCACACGGGGCACTGGGTGCTCCCGCACTCCCACGTGTTTTCCCATGGTGGCGAGGCCAGGAAATCACCTTGCCAGCCACATGCATTCCTCCTTACCCTGATCCTAAAACAAAAGTGCCTGCGCAGGGATGGTGGAGAGTGGTGTCAGCTGAGGCTACAGCGGCTGCCACACAACAAAGAGCGCGGCCAAATCAGAATGATCAATGCCGCTGTCATCTGGCACAATCACCCGAGGCATGCCAGCCACGGAGTCATCAATCACTTCGGTGTAAACCTACCCCATAACGCATGCAACTACTTGCCTTGGGCTGCCACCTTGTTAAAACTCCTCCAGTCCCCCAGACTCCTTACTAAGGCACACGTTTTGAGAATTACTCCCCACTCTGCCCTTCTAACATCCTGGGAGTGCCTGCTTCTTATGATAATGATTTCGCCCATGATTTAGGCGCTGTCTTTTCAGCGTATGCATATAGAGAATCCTCCTCCTAGTAGGAGCAGCAGGTTCTGGTTTTATTTTATTCCACTTAATCTCTGCTAAGAGATGGAATTTCTTTCCTTCGTGACTGGCCTGGGAGGTGACACCACCAATAACATTCTTGACAAAACTACTGAGCCATGGTTTAGAAATTCATGGAAAAGGGCACCTCCTGTTATGTATCTGCAGGAAGAACAGTATACCACTGCACCAGCAGTGTGTCTTGGTGAAAAAAATGGCCCAGTGCAACATCCAATGCAAGGGCTATAAATAACTGCACAGGACCTTACAGAGAGCTTAGCTGGAGAGCTCTTTGTTGGTGGAAATTCTACCAAGAGTGCAATATATGTTTCAAACACATACCCAGTTTAAGATATCAACACACAGAATGACGTTCCATAGAGACAGAGAAAGCACAAGATACTGTTAGTACTATTTAGGAGGTGGGAGAAAATGCCTGGCAGTGAGAAGATGCAACATAGGCCAGAAAAGAGCAGATGAGGGTGAAGAACCAGTGATGTAAGCCCACTGTGCTGCAAAAACTTTGTGAAATAGCCACGTGTATGAGAAATGCAGCAGGAGCAATACTGGAAACTGTGGAAATTTTTCAGATGTAAGCCCTTCTACATCTTTTGCAGGAAGGCGTTAGCTTGGTTTTAATCACCAAGATTTTTAAAATAAATTGTACAAGACCAGTACTTGAATCTCTCCTCAAAGTGCAAGGCTGATGGCTCATATCAAACATTAATATGCATTTACTGTTTTTCCTAGAATTTTTGGAGTACGAAAAAGGACTCAGCTGGTTAAAATCGCTGTGGAAAATGACTGTGTCTGTTGAACCATGTGTGTGTTTATGTGTAATCTACCTTATAGAAAGCATCACAGACTGAGGACAGTGACAGCACTAAGGTCACACACCAACAAATCCCACATGGAGAAGGATTTTCCTATATGGATTTCCCAACTAACAACAAAAACAAACAAAAAAGTCAAACCAAACCATATTTCTACTAGTTTACAAGCCAAATCCTTTCAATTGCTCATGACTAAGCCATTTGTTTAATGCCTAATGTGAATTTCTCCACTTAACCACAATTCCTGTAATCAAGGCAACAGAATTCCCACTGCAATCTACCCATTACCATTTTTTAAATATTTGTACATTACTAGTGGATCACTCTTCAGTGAAGATTATAATTTATTAATATACATATTTTTTCAGTTCCTTTTCCTAATTGCCCATCATCTTGTCATCCCAGCTGCTCTTTTGTACTTGGCCCTCCCCCGCATTTTTGTGCTTTTTCACCACTTGTGCAAGCAAAGGGCCCCACATCGTACACTGAATTCCTAATTGACTGCAGAAAAAGCTGAACCTGCAACCCTTGATTTATGAAACTGTTATTCAGCCTCTTGGGAGCTCTGTTCGAGATGCAGTAGATAGATGCAGCACCCTCATGCATGTAAAGCATCTGCTCTGTCCCTGACGCTTCATTCCCACTCGAAGCTTGCATTACAAGCATGGGCCTTATTACTGCAGAAAGCAAACTTGAAGAGTTTGAGTTTGTCAGCTTCAATAAAGCTGTCAGCACAGAAAATCAAGTATAGAGGGACCGACCAAAAGACCCAGCATATAAAGACAGATAGGCTGCCCAAGGTTTAAAAACAGTTGTAACCCACAATTTCTCTTCTTGCATTTGAATCTAATCTATTTTCTCAATCAAATCAGTAACACAGCAGTTATATAAAACTGCAAAACTAAAATATCCATAATGACAAGGTCAGAGCAGCAAACTGACCCTGATATACCATCTAGGATATTAATCTTCTCTTTTAATGTATTATTTTATACAATCAGAGAACAGATGCTGAACACTTTCAAATACTGTCAACATCTGACCTTCAAAAGCACTTTGGCTATTTGCCAAAGCAACACTCTTCCCATTAACAAATCATACTAGCCATATATAACCTAGTATTATTTGCAATTTAATTAAAACATTTAGAAATGGTTTAGAAAAATTTATACCCCTAGTAGCGAATTCTTGTTTTTTTTAAATGCTCTTCCTGCTAGGTCATAAGATCAGATATGTAAGTAAACCTAACTTCTGTTTTCAAAGAGAAATAACTGTTTTCAATTAAAATTATTTAGAAATTCCCAGCATAGAATAGCATATATGGTTTGCTGTTTGAATACTAAAAAAAAAAAAATTAAGTCAGCATACTTTGATAGTATTTTTCTTTTATATTGCATCTTATCATAGACTACTTCATAAAATTTATGAGGCAAAACAAAACACCTGCAAATAAAAATCTTAAGAATCCTCTGACGTGCATTTTTCTTCTGAGATCATCTGAAAAGATACCCGAACCTTTTGCCCAATCCATGATGTTATTTCACTTGGGCTGGTAGAGAGGACAGCACAGGACTAGAAAAAAAAAAAACACTTCTGAGCTCTGCTCCAAAAGATGACAATGTAACTTCCAGCAATTCTTCCTGAAATGTCTATTAACTGAACACTCAGTGTGCATGTGTGTATGGAATACCACTGGAAAACAGAAAAGCAATTCTGTTAAATATAAATGTGCAATAGATTATATTAACATTCTGCCAACTATAATGGTTATAAAAAAAAAAAAAGAAATACCTGTATTTATGTCCTTACCAAGTTTCAAATTTGTATTGACTCTTCTGGAGTCTTGAAGGCTAAGTCAACATTTCACAAAATACACACACACACACACAAACACTCCCCCCTCCGTGTTTGTACATTATTAACAATTTAATTATAAAAGCTTTTGGAAAACAAATCACTCCTGTCTGCAGATTCAGAATGACCCAGAAAATAATAAAAAAACAAAAGAGGGTTATTCTGACATGATGGAAATGTCTGAGCAAACCTAATTCTTATGCATATAGTCCATAAAAAGAACATTAGATTTCAGTATCAAAAAGCCATTAAAACAAGCAGAAAAATCTAATAAACAGCTTGAATTTTCAAACGGTATTAAAAATAAACCATCCACTAAAATTAAAATTCAGCCTTTGAAATGGGACTTGAACTCCGTATGCATACTATGCCCTGCTGACCTTTGCTAAAGGGTGTAAGTCAATATGATATACTCATAAATGGAGAGAGAATGATGGATTTTCTGCCAAATAACCTTAAGCAAAAGTAATGCCGTTAGCTAGGGAGCCTGCCTTTATTTCCTTTGCCAAACGATGAATTAAGAGAACCATATAGCACATATGATGTTTTACTGTTTGCATTTTTTTTTTCTAACCTCTGGTTCTTTTCTTCGTTTAAATAAAAGCAATACAACCAGTAGGTAACAGAAGAACAAAGAACTGCTTATTTGCTTCTTATGAGTTAAGAGTTTTCAACTGAGGTAAGACTGCCAACTTGGGGAGGGAAGGGAAGGGCAAACAACACGACAGACATTGCAATGTCATCAGTTTCTCCTCAGTAGAATGGTATTTCATTTACAAAGAACTGGGCTTTCCTCTATTCTCTGAATAAACGACCCTTCCCATCTATTTTTACCTTTGTAGAACAGTCCTGGGACCAAGAATAACGGATAGGCCTCAACAGTTTTACAATCCATACTTTTAATTTACGAATGTGATTGACAAAGGAAAGAGTTGTGTTAAGCTCTAATGCGCTGCAGAAGAGGTAGCATACATAGCATTAAAATATCATGTCAGCTTGTCAGTGAAGTCCTGATGCATATTTAAGTACAGGCAGCTGTCATGGCTCTGCAAAAGCTCTGTTACCTGAAAGTTCCTCTTATTGTAGTGCTTGGCATCTCCCCATAAGCTATGGTGAGATAGTTCTTGCCCCCAAGAAAGTTTACAAACTAAAACCAGAAAGATTGGGATTATATATGCAGGCATGGAGGCTGAGATTACTTGTCTAAAGCCACAAAGCTAGTCCAGGATGGAGCTGCCAGCAGAGGCATGCCTCCTGACACACAAGACAGTGCCACGGTCACGAGAGCAGTCACTAGAGCTTTCTGGGAACACATGCTGGCGGTGACACGCCACGGGCTGGGCAGCTCTGTCTCATCGTCTGCTACTGAGCAAGAAAGAGGAGCCAAGGACGGATCTCCCCCCGGATATTCTGGAAGTAAAGATCACTTAAATTGCAGTTCGTGATACCGTTGTGCCTTGCACTATTAGACCACGATTTTAAGAGCCTTGCATCAATACTGAATAACATAGTACCACCTTCCCTCCCCACACCCCACACCTGCAGTTGTGCTAGCACAGCTGCTTGAGCAGCTGCACTATGAATGGGATCAGAGAAAACACTGTAAAGTTTTGAAAGTCCCTTATCTGGTTTGTAGCACACACAAGTGTGTGCTACACACAATCAGAGTAGACCAGTAGTATCCACTCTGATAATGCTGTCAAGCACCTCATATCATTAAACCTTAGCCTTGCTTTAACACTTAGGCGAGAAAAACCACATTTGTTCAAACAGCAAAATGCTTGAACGTAGTGGCACTACATTCTGGTTCTTGTGAAAGTAAGGACTGAAGAAGCCAGAGATGAAATAACACAACATAAAAAAAACTGGATGGAATCTTAAAAATTAAAGCTCTCCAGAGCATCACAGCACGGAGCCCCTTTCTAGTGGTAGCAACAAAAAATTAAAAAATAAATCCTTGAACTCAACATTTAAATGTAATATACTGCATGTTGTACTGGTGCCAAAAGAAGCTTAGCTGAAGTATTTGGACTTTATTTCCTTTTTTGGAAAAAGACGACGACTAAGAAAATAGATTGAAGTGTTTTATGGCATTAAAAACATCTACTGAAGATTATTCACTTGGTGTATTAAACACATACAATTTTTATAAGGTGGCTTGTAAACTTGTTATATAACGTCTGCTCTGAGAGTATGTAAAATGGATACCCTTTGAAATACAACTTTGCATGTACTGAGCAGATAGAGCAGCTAGCATCGTTAGTTTATTCTAACAAGAGTACCAGTGCAATAAAAAGTCAATTATTTAGTTTATAAAAATTTACTGCTTCTACCTAAGATTACACCACTAAAATGTGTGACCATTACACCATTAAAAAAGTGGACCAACTAAAGAAACAGGAAGCAAATCTTTCTTATGAAAGGCGCCAACAGTTTGCAATAACCCCCCTCTTGTCATATCATACCAAGAAGGACATAGCTAGACACGACTTTGCCTAATGCAGTGTCCTCTCTAACAGCGTGGAACGTGGAATGGGATGCGCTTATTAGGAGTAGGAAAGAAAGCAACTGTCAAACATATAGTCCAAGCCTGAAAAACAAAGCTCAGAAGGAGTTTGGTTTAGGATTCCAAAAACATATTAATGCTTCACTTTTCTTCTGATTTACAGCAACTCCTCTCCTCAGCTGAAACACCTTCAGGAGATTAAGGAGACGGATGGGGCAATCTGCTGAGTTGTTTATTGTAATAATTTCTGACACACTGACAAATATGACATGGGGAAGCTCATTTTTCTTCCTCTTTCATCCCCTAAACCTTCAAAACACCACTTGTACAGCCTATATTCACTGACCAAAAACACAACAGTTCATCCTTGCTATTTACCTTAACAGAGTATCAAGAAAAAATCTGACTGATGAAGAAAAGGAACTTGGAGTTTTACACTTAAAGCAGTTTTACACTGCTTTAAGCCAGCACAGGGGGAAGGAAGAGCAGCAGAGAGGTGATGTAAGAAGTGTTGATGATGTTAGATGTGTTAAGTGTCAGAAGTGATGACCTCTTCCTGAGCTGAGCATCAGATTCATCACAAGGAGTGGCCAGCTGCATTCTGTGTTGAAGTTAGCAATGTTTCCCTTTCCTTTTTTTTT
Organism: Chauna torquata; assembly: GCA_013399475.1. NCBI lineage: Eukaryota > Metazoa > Chordata > Aves > Anseriformes > Anhimidae > Chauna > Chauna torquata. Next base: position 182,218 of record VXAL01016495.1, read on the forward strand.
TTTTGTTTGCCTGTTTTTTGTTTGTTTGTTTGTTTAGTGGTATCTCCTTTTCCTTCTTAGCAAGGCTGCCTACACACATGCCCACAGGAGTAAATCTTCTGCAAAGATTGCAAAAACCTTTTCCCTCACATGCCTGAAGGGTGACAAGTTAGAATGGGTTTTGTAACCTAGTCCCCTCCATTTCTGTGTGCAATTTTAGACACCCCTCTCTAAACAAACCCGTGTCCCTAGCAAGACTTTTGAGACATCAGCAACCAGAATAAATTCCATCTCATTGCTGCTTCTTTGTACTCTTCCTCTGCTCTCCCTCACAACAGACGTGTCTCCTGTAAACCTACAGAACCCCACACCTTTTGTCTCCTTGCAAACTACACTAAGTTATTTTTTCCCTTGGAAGTTATCACAAAAAAGAAAATTGTTGGGTGAGCAGGATGACAACATCACTGCGATAAAGGAACATCCTCCTGCACTATGCCAGCTGCTTTTAAGTAGGCACTTGTCACTTCTTGCCTTCTGAGTATCTGGCAAGTCTTTCTAGGACAAGGACTGTATTTTTTTGTTCTGCATACATGCAGTGCTTATGCCTCTGAACCAGCTGCAGTTAGTTTAGTTGAACCCACATGCTATTTCCACCATAAGTCCTTGAGAAATAGCAGGGAGATGCACAGCCTTATGTCTTTAAGAACATCCAAACCTGTTTTCTGAAATGTTTCTTTCCTGTACTGCAGCATTTAATGTGGCAAAACATTATCAAGAACACTTGCCTTCTGAGATATTGTGATCTTTGGGGTTTAAATCAAGAGTTTTACATATATATCATATATTTTGGGGGTCCATACACAGGACGTCTGGTGCCACAGAAAGAAATTACCAATTCTTTGTTTGCAGAATGCAAACATTCTAACCTAGACACCCAGAGGCATGGAAATGTTCTTGTTTGCAAAAACTGCCAAGACACGAAACAATCAAAATCTTCATCAAAGTAATGGTGGAAAACTAAAGAGGCAAGAAAAACGAGACGCAGTGGGGCATTTCAGAAGAGTACTTTCAGCAAATCAAGATACACTCCCCTTGAGCACAAAATAAGAACACAAGCAACAGGAGAATTTCGTGCAAAATCAAAGCTAGACAGAAGTGGAAAATTTATCGTGAAGCCTGCCAGTAAAGACTTCAGTTGCAATTTACACCAGGTTTGTCCTTCAGCATTAACTGACTTCTGTGGATCAGCCACAAGTTTGACATTATTCCTGCATCTGAAGACAGCAATGAAGAAACAAAGAGGGAATGAAGGAGGTTAACACCACAAAATAAAAGAAAAAAGAAGTGACTGCCTAAATACCAAAAAATACAGATTTCCTCGCTCAGTCATAGCGCACGACTCTGCCTAAACCCTGAGCTCCCTTCCCAGCCACTCTGCTAAAGTGCCAGTTGCCCTTGGTGTTTAACAATGAGGTTGAACCAAAAGCAAGCAATCTAGAACCAGTCTAAAAGGCCAACTTAGGCAAGCTTTCATAAAAAAAGGGGAATGAAATGTCAGAAAGATTGCAGGCTGTTGCCAGAGAGGCTGAATAGATGTGCAAGGGACTACAAAGCTCAGAAAGTGACTGAAGATGGACACATTCAATGTGCTGCAGCACACGACTTCCTGGGCTGCCCGCAACATGCAGCCTCTTCAATGGGACACCCATGCTTGCAGCAGCGATGGGAGAGGGAATGGACAAGCTGAGCTACAAGGCTTCAGCTATCTCAAACTTAATGAGGGTTTGCGATTCCCTTGGATACCTGACACCGAAGCAGGGAATGCTTTCCATTAGACAGAGCTCACAACAGGGCTCAGCAGTTGCCCTTTGCTTAGATTTTTTTAAACCAGACTTGTACAACATTGTTCACTGACAATATTGAAAATGCACAGCACGTTGCAACTCCAGCTGCAGAGTGAGCAGAGAAAGAGGCAAACAGGCAAAGCAGACAAGAGAAAGTCAGGTTTAAAAATAAATTTAAGAAGAACATTTTGGAAGGAGGTGGGGTTTTTTGTTTGTTTGTTTGTTTTTGCCTTAGCCATGGAACACTGTCACACAAACAGTGGAACCTACACAACCGAGACCAGTGTCTCACTGCTGGCTGTCCCAGCTCACCCTCCCCTGCAGCAGCCTTGGTGTTTTTGTGACTCTAGGCTGAACTACTTCTGTGTTAAGTCAGCAGAAAACAAAGCCAACAAAAAGGGCAATAGGTTTCTGCCGGGACATCAAGCAAAAATGGTTGAGCACAGGCTGAGAAAGGAGACAAGCATAGCTGCTCTGGCCATGCTGGCTCAATCTGATTAGCTATTGTATCCACAGTAGCTTTATTGGCACTTTATAGCTCCAAATGAGGCTATACTTTCATAAATATTTATTTCAGCAAAAATACCATCTTATGTGGCATTATCTCATCTTCTCTTTGCTGCACGTAACAACTCTTTGCCCAGCCACTGTCTGGGAGGGGAAGGAAGGGGATTTTTTGTTGTTTCTGTAGTTGCTTTCAATCAAGAGCAATTCTCCAGTTTGGTTTATCATGTGGCTCCATAAACAAGTGTGCTGGCAAAAGTGAGGGGTTGCACGGGACTGGAAAAAAGCAACTGGACGAAGGAGGCTGTTTAAACCAGGATAGAAAAATGAAAAAAAAAAAAAAAAAAATCTATCTAAGAAACTGCTGCAAGTTAAGTTTAGGCAATATAATCCTCTTTAGTATGGCCTACACACTTAGCAGGAGAGCTCTGCTCTCAACTAATTATGGCTTAAGTAAAAAATAAAATAATAATAATACTACATATATATATATATGTATATATAAAAACATCCCTTATCACATGAGTGACATGAGTGAACTAGCATCCTTAGAATAAGATATCTACTCTACTATACAGGAAATGAATTTGATTGCAGACTGTCACACATTTCTCCTGTTCCTGGTTTGGACGCAGATGCACAAGGCTGAGAACCAAGCTCATAGCTCATGTTCCCCCAAAAGCCTCTCCTGGCCATGTGGTCCTGCCACCTACCTTATACTATTTCCAGCACTTCTTGGATTCTTTCACAAGACTAGGCAGCTAACCCATATGGCAAAACACGAACTGAAATTGCTCAGACAAGAGTCTAATGAGTGTCAGATTCAATGTGAGAAAATTGAATTCTCTTCAATGTGAGACTGGAACTGCACAAGAATGGGTCAGTGGCAAAAGACAAATGTAGAGCAGTGAAAATTTTTTACTTTCAGCAAGAGAGAGCAACTAAGCTGGTTCAGCTAGTTACAGAACCGCAGCATAGCTGTCAAGAATTCCTACCATCTGTATGAATGACTGGATCAGCCTTCCTCCCCAAATTTCAATGGCAGCACGGGGTTCAGGCACACGCTACACTGAGCTGAACACGGGGGATTTTCCTGCTTGCTGCTTTGCTGTGTAGCGTCACAGGGCACTGAGCTCCCTGCTTGTATGGATGTGACCTCAGTGTGGGCTGATGCACACCTTCTGCAATTCCAGACTTCAGGTGGGTAGGGGAATATAGGACAGTATTTAATAAACCAGCAAGTGCTACATATAGTCTCTGCCCATGCACTCTGCCTAGTTATTAGAAATAGTGTATTTTTTAAACTGTAAAGGTTCCAGTAAATAAAACTATTAGAGCAATCATGTACACTTGTGACTATCTGCAAAGTCTAGGTAGGCCATTCTAGGAACTATTGCTGTTAATATTCTCAAAAGGATCTAAAAATCATGCTGATGTTCTTTGCTCAGAGGAATGAAGGCAGTCTAATTTTGAGCCCAGTTTCATGAGGATTTCTGTTCTGTAGAACAAAGTCTGGAACAACATCCTTTAACTGGCAGCACACAAAGGTCTTCATCTATTGCAGCTACACTACTTTGTCTCCCAGGGGAGAAACTGGGGCCAAAGACAAACAAAGCAAAAAAGAGCATTAAAAACAAACAGGTGGATAATGCAAAAGAAAAAAAAAGCACGAAATGCATGGATGTGCTCTCAGTGCCTGAGGGAACACTGAATGCTGAGGATCCCAAACCAAAGGCAATACACTTTTTGAGCTCCAAAACCTGTATCAAGACTCAAGACTGTTGCCAACTTACTTCCATTCGATTATCATAAAATAAATGTACTCAATGCAAAAATGTTCCTTCTTTGAATGGAAGTTTGGTTCTTAGGGGGAAATGAACAAATCCAACAGTAACACTGGAGAACACAACCTGGTCATTTCCTTGAAATGACCATGCATTTTAAAAAGGATACACAAACACACAAGATATGCCCAGACTACCTTGAAAACCTCATGTTTCATCACCTTAAGTGCAATACTTTATTTTTTTTACACAGTTCAGCATTTTCCCCACTTACTCCTATCTAACCATAAGAAGTAAGAACAGAATACCGAACCAAAATTTTCCATGAATGGTCTTGTTAACAAAGTATTACATGCAGATGTCCAACAATCTTTGCAAATTTTATTGAATCAGAAGGGCAGAGGTTAGCAAAAAATTGACTCTAGGAATTGACGTTGTTAATAATACTCTAATATGAATCTAAAAGTCATTGTATGTACTCTGCTGCTCCATTTAAAAAAAAAAAAAGAGGATGAAGAATATTTCTTTTACACAGAGAAGGCTAAAGGAGATTAGAAACTAACTTCTGTAAAGATGAACAACCAGAAATGAGAAAATAGAAAACCAATAAATATTCTTTAAAAAGAAGAAAGCCCACAAGATAATGCAATACAGATAAATGGAATTTCTACCTGTTCAACTTTTTTGTTACCTGTAGAATAACAGTGACATATTTCTCAAAATTTTTTTTTTTTATGGTGTCCCCCCCCACCCCCTGCCATGTCAGTATGATCTACAACAGGTTTCAACCCTTTATTTTTCACTGGTGTAATTTTTGCTACTTTTTAAGATTCCTTTAAGAAGATACCTCTCTATCTTCTTGTTCACTAGTGAACAACTCTGTACAAGAAACCTTTCCAATCTCTGTCTATGAATACGTAGGCTAGGCTGTTTTATACTATAACAAAAGGTTCTATAACAAGGCATTCTATAACAATGCAAATATCTCCCACATCCTTTCTAGGATTACCAATGAATTTGAATAGAAACAATATTTCCAAGTAATTTGGTTCTCTTCATGTAATTTATAGCAATATGTAGGTATGACATAAGCATACACATGCACGTTTCTCTGTTAGTTTCAGGGCACTAGCATATAAAACCTTATGTTTCACATTATTGCACCTCTTCAAAAACCTTGTTCCATACATACTGAAAGTGCAATTTTAGGATTAACTTTAGCTAACCTGGCCTCTGCCTGCTCTCCCACTGCTCCTAGCTGAATATTCTTGCCATCTTCTTTGCTCCAGCACTAGTAGTAGTGCAATTGTAGTAAGCAGGTTGAAGAAACCTCATCCAGCTGAAAGCTGATCACTTATTCTCATTTGATTATGATATGGCTCTAAGGCAATTAATTTAAATTGGGGCCACTTGGTCCCCCTTGTCTCTCTCCTCAGTCTCTTTTGTACATGCTTTTCTTTGATAACTAGTTACTGAGGACGTTCAGGATACAGGCAAGAGAATGGCTGCAGAAGTGCAAAGGCATTGCTACTGTGAGGGAGCAACACCCCTGTCATTTTATTAATTCTGAAGTTTAAAAACACAAAACAGTTTTTATAAAATCTAGTTCACTCTTCAGCACTTGAGCCACAAGTTTATTTTGCCCGCCGCCATAATAGCTGGTTCTACAAGTCTACTGTTGCTCCCTGTGTAAGACTTGCATGTGCTGAATTCTTAATATAAAAAGAGCCCATCCACCCACATGCTTTCATGGGAACATGAGGGCCTCATGGTGAAGTTTTGCAATGCAGCTGAGCCAACCTAATGGCTCACTGTCACCAAAATAATGCAGTCTTAACTCTTCCTTTCACCACCTTCTCTCTGATGTTGCCTTTGCACTGGCTCAGGAACATTTGATCCCTGATTTGGCTGAGCTTGCTGTACCAGTAGAAAAATAATCAAACAGGAAAAGTGAATGTTTTTTGTCAGTTTATCGTGAGAGGTCAGGTGAATACTAACACAAGGAAATACTGGACACCTCTGTCAAGGTAATCGAGTCATTTAGCAGTTTTGGCTACCTTGTAGAACCTCAAGCATGGTGACAGGAACATGTGAGGCAAAGGGCAAGGTGAGAGAAGAAGTGTTTGGGTTTTTTTTTTAACATGTTCACTTTAAGATTATTTAAGATTACTAGGTTTTAAGATTATTATTCATTCCAGCATGAAATGAAGTAGCATTCTTTATTTTTAATTTCTATTTTATCCTTTCACTTACATCACTACTTGCCAAATTACCAACAAACCATAATATAACAAAATAATTACTTACCTACAAATCCTTTTTCCCCAACTAGTTTAAGGGCAATTTTATCTGCCAAAACAGAAGAATTTCCATGTGCAATGTTAGCAAAAGGTCCGGCGTGAACAAACACTGGTGTTCCCTGAATGACAAAAAAAAAACAAATATTTTTCATTAATTTCCTGGATAGGTAAGAACACAAACTCAATAGCCTTATAGACTAATGAAGATATACAAATCAAAAGCACATAGAACAAGAAAAGGGAAATTTGGAAACTATTAAGCATATAATAAAGGCTGGTTGTTTTCTCTCAAAAACACTCATGTGCAGAGGAAAAAGCTTTATAGACAAAAATTTCTATTTTTTTCCACAAAAGATGAGAAAAATTGTGTTACAGTAGTAAAATACTCAAGTTACTATAGAAAACATTTTCCTGTTTCACTAACAGTGAACACAAACCTCACACAAAATATCAACAATGAACACCTGTTCTAATTGCTTCCTCTAGAATTAATTTTACAGAAATGTCTTCTTCAGGGCAAAGAAGTAACTTTTTTTTTTTTTTTTTAAAACCACTGGCACATTAAACTTCAGGTTTGTTCTAAAGAAAAAAAAAAGTTTTCTTAATTGAGAGTAGGAAAAGGAGAATACATGTACAGATTGGCACAGGATGTTCTCCAGAGACTAGAGAGCTGAGTTAGAATCTAAAGACAATTCTGCCTCGAACATGTCAGAGAAGAAACCATGGAATAGGAGCAGAAAAAGTAAATAAACCAGAAATTGTGCCCTGTAACAAGAAGAATGATGCAGATTATTAGATTATTACCATCACAACAGAGAGATGTCATACTGTTTACTTAGGGTTTTTTATTCTCGTTTTCTATCTGCTAATGATCATATACTGCAATATCAACAGGGTTTTATGCATTTATGCAAAAATTTTACCTGAACTAGGTACACCTTCAAAGCCTCTTGTAACATTGGTCATCAATCTAATGGGAGGTACTGTGCAAAATAAAAGATAACCCCTATCCCAAAGGGCTTGAAACTTACATCAAATAAAAAGCAAACCACTTCTACCAACCTAAGCCTATCCTTCCTCAAGTTTTACTTATACCTTAACCCAGTATTTACCCTCCAGGCATTCAAATAAATAAGACTGCAGTTTTCAGCTACTAGATTGAAATCTCCATGATTTATTCTCATTTGTGTTTTATCACTGAAAAACTTAATGAGTCCATAATTTGTGGTGGCAAGCAATTGCAGGGCTACGCTCATTACAGCCCAGCACACACACTGGCAGATGTGACACATGGAAGCACAAACACAGGTGATGAGAAGGCAGCCCAGCCCATACTATGGCAGCCATACACAGAGTGATAGCAGTGGCCAGAAGGGCCACAACATCCCCTGTGCAATTGTGCTTCCAAGATTTCATCTACACAACATGGATGGGAAGGAAATTTGGACTGCGGGATCCAACATCCAGAATATGAGCACGAAAGAGGCCCTCTGACACTAACTTGAAATCAAAACACACTACTAAACCTTGGCATGGAAAGATGCTCCCCTGGAGCTCTGAAATCCACCAGAAGACAAGTTGTTGTTATTTGAATGGTCTTCTTACAATGGCAGCCCTAGAAGGACAATAGTCCAGGTACTAAGCGAGTGAACTCCAGCAGAACCTCGGGAGCCTTCAGCACAGCCTGGAATAGAGACAATAATGTGTTCTCTGGCCAACTTCAGCCACTTTGTGTCAGTCCAGCTATCTCAGTCTGCAGAGTGCCACTTATTTTCGTTACACTCTTAATAAGCTGTACTGGGAAACAAATAGTGGCACAGGGATACATTCTGCTGACTGCTTTCAGTACAGGAAATTTTATTATCCAAGTTTTAGTAAAAGAAAATAAACTCTGAATGTCAATAAATATCTAAAGTTATCTGGCAGCTAGAAGGATGTTTATAATACTTATTACCATCTTTACTACGTGTGGCACTTTAAATGTAACATGAGCAGACAATGACAGAGCAACCAGGCTGCAACTACAAAGAGCTGTCCCATACAGCAGCTGCTCTGTTATGCATGGTATAAATAAATGCTAAACATTATGGAATCGGTTCACAAGGGAACAAATCTGTCATGACAGATATGGATAAACACTACAAAATCATTATGTACATTTCAAACAAAGTAATCTCAATTCTACAGCATTAAATGCAAGTTCTGCTGAAGCCAACATTTATTGTAGGTGGAGTCAACAGTACTAAGCTAGCATTTCCTCGCGTTTCCCATTTTGAGATTTTCCTGCCATTCCTGTTCATAAAACACTGCCAATCACTAACTCCTTGAGGTGGCATTTCTGGTGAGAGAGTAGCAAGGCTGTGACAGAAATCACCTCACCAAAAGATCTGTTTTAAAAAAAAAAAAAGGGAAATTAAAATATAAATCAGTTCACGTATGAAAAAAAGCATTCACACGAGTTCGGTTCCATGCGAGACTGACATTTAGTCATTTTTGATTTAGGAACTTCTAGACCTTTTCTCCAGTATGTACAAAAGTTCTTACAAAGCTAGTGCAAATCTGCTGAGTGAGACATCCTTCTCCCTCTTCCATAGGCTCTTAGAAACAACTCCTCACAGCTCTGCAGCTCAACAGCATACCCATCTACACGCTCTTTGCCACATCACAGAGAAGTACAGCTATCCCTGCAACAGCTACTTGCAGCTGCTCCGGCCACAGCCACTATTACTTACAAACTATGCCAAATTAACTGTCAGTATCAGCTAGAAGTCATCCAGACCTCCTGCTCCCCCTCCTCAGGCAGTCTTTTCACCATTCCCCAATACCAAAAGTGGACCTGCCTTGCTGAGCAGTTTCATCTCCAACTTGCAGGATAGGTCCATGGTACAGTCTGAGCTATGTCTGCGTTCAGTGTAATTATATTATTCTGTTTTTTTCACCACCACTGCACTGTAGACAATGGATGTCCTTGTCACAGGATCATTTCTCATGTTACTGTTCTCATGTTACATGTTACTCAGGGTGCTGCTGCTAAAGGTCTTTACACTCGTATTGACAACTTGTTCTCCCTGAAGGAAATAGAATTATGTTGCCCAATTACTTGCTATCATCAGCCTCTTTGGAAACTTGACAGGTCCCTCTTCTTTTGGATGCTGCTTATTAGGATTATTTCAAGTGTAGTTTGGGCTTCAAATCTCCTTGTTTCAGGTTTGTGAGAAAAAAAACACCTTGTAATTCACACACACATCAGAAATACATTGTTCCCTATAGCAGAAGGGACATTACTACATCCACCATCTCATAGTACAGTAGGATTAGCTTGGCTTAAAATCTGTCATGCTGGAGGCTAAACTCACAAGTGAATCACTGCACTATAATCAAGTCAATAAGGCAAAAGATGCACCCCTTTTTTTGTTGAAAAAATGGAGCTATCAAAATTAGCAGCTACTAAAGCTGTTAACATAAAAATTAACAATAATAAAAGCTCTTTCTTCACAAGAGGGGGCATGAAACAAGCTTGAAGCTCAAGAACAGTAACAACAGCACGGGCAATTACAGACTAGGCCATTGCAACTCTACACACGAGCGACAACACAGTCCAAGAGGCACACACCATCTAAAGCACAGCATTATCTTGGAAAAGATTTAGACAAGCTGGAGATTCACATTCTTGGGCAGACGACTAGTATTAGCCTGCAAACCAACAGGTACTCAAAGGGTGACAAAAGTTTGTCTTTGAGACTCAAATGGCAGGAGTGGAACATGAAGTAGCCTTCTGAGCTGCTTTAGTTCGCTGGTGGTAGTTTTTAAAATAACTTTGTAAGAAGAATTTTGGGGAAAAATATCCTTGGGTACTGTGGTCAGGGCCCTCCTAACAAGCAATAGTGCTTGATGAAAGCTGCAGATGTTTCAGTCATACCATAGCTTGGACTAGAAAAGGGTATATATAAAAAGGCAGAAATTTTCTTGCATTGAAATGTGAATATAAAGAAATGCAGTGAAACAAAAAAACCACACTAGTCCCAGAACCAAATGTCTCTTGATCAAAAGAAACTCTTCTAACAATTGTAACTCTTTTAGAATACTACAACAAAACATTATTTTCTAACACATATGTGAAGTGCAAATAGAGCAACACAGATTAAACAGAATTAAAGCTTTTACTTTGTCAATGATGCTTAATACACACTATCCAAGTGGTGATTTAATACACATTTCTGGCTATGACATTTTTCATTCTATGTGACCTCCAGTTTCTGCTATCAGATTTTTTATTAAATTCTGACATACACACATGCTTCACAAAGCCACATGAAAGAATGGATGTTCTTTGCAGGAGAAACCAATTAGGATGGCTATAGCAGAACAACACATATCTATTTTTCTAATACTCCCTGAGAACAGCAAGTTGTCACCATCCAAACACAAAAAGTAAAAATATAGTTATCACTTTGATACGCTGTAGAAAATGAGACATTTTTATTATCTGGGGACTGCGCTGGTATTTTCTACACTCTTCAGCTTCTCACCATACAAGGAATTGTTGTGAGATATTCCAGCTATGTAATTCTGGTGGTCAAAATTTCAATAAAATACATTAACTTTTCTCCAAATGCATTTATTTTCAAATTTGTTTCATTATTTCCCCACTTTTCTCCCTCCCCATCTCCACGAATGTCATTCAGCATTCAGCTTACTGCTGAAGAGCCAATACTAGACTGCCCAGTCACTAAGTTAGGTTGTACTAACTCTGCATTCTTTGAGCTGTTGGAAGAAAACTCACTAGGATAAGTATAAAAAATTCCTTTTATAGACCAGCAAAGCTTCATTTAATCCCTGAAGACACTATGACAAGAAAGGGTGGCTGGTAGCCTTCTTTTGAAAAACTGTAAACAGGCAGAAGGATCCTCCTGTGTTTCTGAACGGCACAAAATATAACACTGAGTAGAATGGCCTCAGTGAAGCATCCACCTTCTGCTCAGAATGATCCATCATGGGAGCATAAGTTTAAAGCAAATATATAAAAAGGAAACTTCTGTAGACGAGGAAGACGGGAAACAGAAGAAAGTTTATGACTCAGAAGCCCAACCTGCCTTCCAGTGTGCTCAGAAAGCAGTTCAGCAGTGCACTGCAGCTTGCTTTTAGCTCCAGGCAAAATTATGACTCAAGCCAGAGTCTCAAACAAAGGAGGGGGAGGGAAGAAAAAAAAAAAGGCATAAATGCATCTAGAGTTGATTAGTTAACGTACACAAATGAACATTTGCTAAAATGCCTTTACAGAGCTGACCCTGGTTTGAACCTTGAAAGTTAAGCGTGGTCACTGGAGAGAAGTACGACAAGCACAATATGGAATTTGAAAGCTGGAGAAGAAGGGCAGACACCACAAGCCATACTCACCTCTAATGTTTGCATTAGTGTTGGCTTAATTGCATCTTTCATCAAAACTGCCAAAGCACCTGTTACTCCCTAAAAAACAAAAGAGTTCACATTTTAAGGAAGTCAGTTCTAAGGTGCAACATTTCTGAGTTACACTTGAGATTAAAGTTAAAACAAGAAAAAAAAAAACCCTTACAGTTCAAAGGAGAAAAAGAAAGTGTGCTCATAAACCATAATGGATAAGCAGTATTAGCGTTACATAACAATTTAGATGTTACCTCAAGATTTCTAACGTACTTACAGAGTGTGCCAGAAATAGTAATGATTGTACTCTGGGTACCCTTTAAAAGATGGTAGGTTAATATTTTTCCCATTTCATGGGGAGACCAGAAACACAGTTATTAAGTGATCAGCATGAAGATGCTAAGGGGAACAAAAGATGAAGTGGAAGCAAAGGCCAGTGAGACTTGAGAAAGCAAGATGACAATAACTTGTTAAAACTGCCGAAAAAAATGACGGATGTATTTCTTTCATGACATAATCAATAGCATGAATCAATAGCTAGCAACAACCAGAAAGGGTATTTTGCAAGACCTGTACAAATATACATGGAATAGACACAGGGTGAAAAGCAGGTACAGAGTTGTCTAGGAGATGATAACAAATGCATCCTGATATTAAAGATTAGAAGTGCCCCATTGTGACAACAAGAAAACAAAGGGAGCTGAGGCAATTGCTGCATTCTAGTTTTAAAAACAACATACTCTTTCCTAAAGATATTAGGTATAAAACTTAGCCGGTATAAGCTGGATTTTAAGCATAAATTTCACACTGATTGAATTTAAAAGAGAAAATCATGACATCCTTACACAGCATCTACGCTAAAATTTAATGCCCATTTTAGAAAAAACTGGCTATAGAATATGCACAGCACTATCAGACTACAAGCAGAGTGCTATATAGAAACCACAAACATATATTCCCATTTATTCCGACATTATTTTGATTCTGAGAAGAAAGTTTATTTGGTTTTGAAAGAACTATATCATAGAAAAAATGCAGCAGTGTTACAAAGAGTAGCTCATAGGTTTGCCAGAGAACACAAAAAATTGATTTCAAACATTATTGTATTGAAAAGAAACATTAAAACCAAATAAAAATACCAGCTGCTGTAAATTGTTTAAAATGAGGGTTGAAAACCATGGATCTGCTATCTGAGTAGCCTATTAGGAGCTAAATAATAATGTTCAAATAAAGAAGGCCAATGAAAATAGTGCCTTGTAGAACTCTCCACACAGCTCTTGCCCATTAACCCAAAATTTGAACAATCATACTGTGTTAAAATCCTAATGAGAATTTTAACATGAGACAGATGAGATGACTAAATCACACTGTCATTACATAAGCTCAGTATTTTATACAAACTAGAGTTTCCCCTTTCTGAGCAGCACATCCGAACACAGACTTCAGAAGAAAATGAAGCATTGTATTTGACCTCAGATAAAAATGAATTGAAAGCAAAACAGTAAAATTGATTTCTACTAAAGCATAGCAAGTGTTTCCTTGGAGGAGAGTGAAGGAAAGGAGCAAAAGACTTTTTCTTTGCTCTTTTCATTTTGTAAACTCCCACTATCTACAAACCCCAATAGACCCACAAAGATGTAATAATGAGAAATTGGTAGCAAAACAGTATAGCTTTCCCTCTTCTGAATTAACAAAGAATAATTTTCTGTTTCTTAAGATAGTAATTCCTACAAGTTCTAATCCTAATTTTAGGATCAAAACTCGAGGAAACTCTGGAGTGCCAGCTCTCTGTGACAATGGTGAGGCTCTACCTCTTCCACAGAAGAAGCCTGGTACTATTCTGTACATATACCTCACTATTCTCATTTGAGTCTGAAGCTGACAGTCTAAGTACAAAGAAAAGGCAAATATGTTAAAAAGAAAAACAAAATTATTGCTGCTTTTTCACTTTCACAGGTTCCTTTATAGCTACAGACTTTTAACTGGTAAGATTATAAACTACTTATTTCAAATAAAGAACTTAAAAATGCAAAACAAAAGTCAAACAATGCTTCACACCAGTATCCCATAAAATTTTCTGATGTTAGAATAAAATGTAAATTCATTATTTTATCCATAAATCAGCCTTCTTTTTAAGCCCATGTAACAATAACTGCTACTGCTGTTGTCTTTGATTTCTTGTATTTTAGTCACTTTTAAAAGTCTTTCTAAAGCGGGCATGTTTTAGGATATTAAATTTTAAATTTGTTCAACATCACCACTTCCATTACAAAAACGGCTTGATTCATTCCTAAAACTTGAATCACTTACAAAATAAAAGACTGAATTCCCAGTTCCAACTCTAACAATTTAAAATGAAATGGAACAAATTTCATCGCTAGCTATTTCTTTACTAAAACCCTGTTTTTAATCTTTCTAATTTACAAAAACATATATTCTTTCTCCTGTTTATCAGAATTTGAATTCATGAAAAATCATAGTTTTTAATATACTTAACTAGTAGATCTATAAGCCTGCTGTTTGATCAATCCTGCCGCCAGCTGGTACAGCTTTTCTCACAACAGAGGCACAATTCTTCCCCTCCCACACCCAGCTGAACTAAACAATGCTGATGACTAGTTGCTAGCAACACAAACCTGTAACAGCTGGTTACGTTGTTTGTATTTTGTCTCACAGAAAGCACTACCACGTATACACACTAGTCAGGAGGTTACAGGCAACAGAAATATCTGAAGAAAAAAGTTGGTTAATTTTACGCATTTTCTTCCTACATCTCAGTTTTTCCAATGTCATATAGGATAAGCTATTCATTTGCCATCTATCATTATGCTAAAAAAGAACCAGCTGCTGATACTTTCAGTGCTTGAGCACTGAGATAGTTCATGATCTTACCATGTACAAGACATGTAATTGTAAAAGCCATTCAACTTTCTGGAGGAAAAAGCCAAAGGGTAAACTTTACACCAGGTCTTCCAACTGGTCAATAGCAAGGTCAGCCACCTGATCAGCCCTAATGCTCTTCTTCAGAAACCTG
>VXAL01016495.1:207229-223077 GCA_013399475.1 Chauna torquata
ATATATTAACTGCCTTTACATACCTGACGGACAAATCCTTTTTCTGTATTTGCCTGGCCAACCGTTATTTTCCGTAGGAATCTGTCATTTGTATCCACCACTGTAATAAGGGAATAGCAAAAGCAAAACGTATTAACGAGGACTCGGGGATCTGCATTTTTTCCAGGCATACCTGTTGTTATGTGTGTAAAATTCAGCTACTTGAACAGTACTGTGTAACCAGACAACCACCTTCTGCACGTAAATAGTGGCACTGACTCAGTTTCTTCCCTCTATATGATATCATTTAGATGACAGGTTGAAATAACTCAAATACAATTTCTCTGAACAATATTTTCAGCTAACAAATTCTTCACATTCTACTGTACAACTTAATGTTTTACCTGCACATGAAAAATCTGTTGTAATAGCTACAATGCACCTCAGACCTACCTCAAATCACTTGCTTTGTTGACTTACTAAGAATTGATTTTTAAAACCGTACAATGTAGCTTAATCTTGGTCTGTTTCTCTTTTAAAGGATGATTATGTTGTCAGATTGGTTCTTCCAGACAAGTCACTTTCTTACACATCACAATAACTAACTCCATGTTCAGCTACACAGCATACAAAGGGAAGTTTTTTTCAACTGCCAAAACCAACCATCTGCTATTTAACAACTTCAGTTCTAGACAACTGTCTTTCTAACCTGGAAACACTTTAGCTATTGCAAGGGCATGTCCAAACCATCCTGTGGAATTGCTAACTTCACTAACAATCACAGCAATCTAAGTTCTCCAATGCTGCACTGACAACATGCAACTTCAGCTATGCCTTTGTAGTAACGAAAAGGAAAGACAGTAACCAAAAAGCACTGTCATCTGCTGGGAACTTATCAGGATGTTTCTTAGGAAGAAGCATTAGGAGGATCTTTCTAATAGAAAAAGCGATCGAACTCCAAGACCTCTCATTCCCAGGGGTGGCAATCCCTATGGAATGCAAAAACAGGATACCTCTTTCTTACAGGCTCTTCAGCCCTACAAACGTTTCACTCTGCACCAACCCTAAAGGAAAGGGTGGAAGGTACTCTTGAGCAGTACAACCTGTAGCTTGGCAATTAAGTCATTCTTCTGGAACATTTGAGCTCTGTTCATCTCGAGGCAGAGAATCAAGGACCTCCAGACAGGTTGTCTGTAGTGAAGGTCAGTGACATCATCTCCTCCTACTTTTCCTGCTGTTTTTGGAGATTAACAAATTTGTCTGTACAGTAAAGGACAACATAATTACACAACAGGGACTTTGAACCTCATTCCTACACAAGTTCCAGTTCAGGGTTGTGAGTGGGCTGGGAGAAAAGCAAGATTTCAGCCACTTCCCCTTCTTGGGCATTTCTAATGGACCTCTTGTCAATACCACATGTGCCTTCTTCCCACTACACAGCACTTAGGCCCCTAATTTCCTCAGGAATTCCATTTAAAAGATGGTATAACACAGATTTAGTTAATTCATTTTGGTTTCTATTTGTACACAATCATACTCTAAAATACTACAGTACCAGCAGCTCGCTACATGGAAGCAGTAGCCTCACACCAAGCTGTAGTACCATATGCCACCAGGAAGCCATATGGCAAGCGGATCTCTCAAGTACAAACTTACCCCTCTAGTCATAGGAAGCTCAGTCTCACAAGCAGTCCTAAGCATATCTAATTGTCCTTCCTGCCTACCCAGACACTGCTGTGATCATGAACTAACTTTTCCAGCAGTCTGGACAGCCAGTGGGCTGCTTTTCATCCATCCCTTCCCAGGGAAGTCATGTAACCCAAATACTCTTACCATGAAATTTTAACTACCCCCTCTAACTACTCTTTCTGGTCACTGGGATACACTGGCTTTCTCCCCATGGTCAGAATTAATTCTCCATGAAGATTCCAGTAGCTGCACTTAGAAATCATAAAATATGAAAGAATTGTTTTTGCCACAGAAACAGCTTTTCCTTCTCTGAATTTTCCCTCTTCCTTACCCAAAGTAAACTTTTCAGGAAAGCTTAGTTTCAACCAAGTGTTAGGTTCAACGTCTCTGCTTCCTTACCCTCTAGAGATATAAACAGGAATTGAACACCAGGTAAAGGGTAAGCAGTGGGAAGCTTCCCTCTCTCCTTTTTTTTTTTTTTTAAAATATGTTGTACCTATTCAAGCTAGTATAAGACAACAATGAACTTTAAGCTTGTGACCCTTCCAAGGAAATAGGTCCTGACTAAAATTCAACCTCAGACAATCTGATAGATCTCTCTTCTGCCCTACAAATTCCCTGGTAAGTAACTAGCTTCGCAGATACATGGATTGCAGAAATAGTCCCAAATACAACACTTATCAAACTATCAAAGGATTTCCTAAAACAGTTTTTCCTGAAATATTTAAGATACGTATATCATACAGAGTTGTGTGGAACAAAAGTTTCACTAACATTGCTCGAATGAATAACTCACTTGAGGTTACCCGTTCTTGAGTAATGTTGCCTCCTCCCAAATCTGTGTTGATAAAAACCGATGAGTCACATTACACTAAATATTTTTATTATTCCTTCATCCACATACAGGTCTTTTCCACACAGACACATGGTGTGATTAATAAAAAATGTCTTATGCTACATTCCCCAAAAATTATCTTGAGAAAATATCCCAACTCTGCGATGACATGCACACAAAGGACACAGTAAAGCACGGCCAAGACTCCTCCTCAATAGATTCACCTTATTTCTCTGATCATCACCAATACATTTCATTTAACAATCATTTTGAACTAACAATGTTAGTGCTTAAGAACTTTGGAAGTAAATTAAAATCTAATGTCATTTAGCTTAAAACTTTACGCAGTTTAGTTGTTTAAAAAAGAAAAATACAGAAATTGAAGTCAACACTGAAATTTAATCCAGTGCTAGAACTGGAAAACGCAGAGGGGAGTGGCCTAAGAGTGCGAGAGTGGACACTGGTTTGCTCTGCATACATCGTTGAAACTGTATCACATCTTTCACCTCTTCTTCCTAGAAAGCAAACAACTCATGACACCTTAAAAATAGGAAAAAGATATGTATACAGTCCCTGAGGTCTATTTAGCCTCTGAGCTACCCAGGCTGCTGAACTGGGGAGGAAAAGAGACCAAATTCAAGTATAATAAATATTAAAAACAAACAAACAAACCAAAAACTGTAACAGACCCAGTTAAGAAAAGAAAGATAAGATTTATGAAATGCACAGAAAAGCCAGTTCAATATGTTTTAAGATGTATTATCTAACCTGAGAGAGAAAAAGGACATACTTAAACTGTCACACAGCAACTCCTTCAGAATATTAGCAAAGTTTCTTGAGTTACCACAGATATTTAACCAAGTTTAGACCAACATACTGCTTCCAAATGTGTTATGTACCCACATTTCTCTCTTGCAAATGGGTTAAGAGTCAGACAGCAGACACACCTCTGATTCAAGTAAAATGAAGCAAATTAGGACATAATTTATGATTAACAGCCAAGCTGAAGTGCAGCTTTCTGATTACACACCTCTTTGCCATGTTATGGTAGATGGGTCAATATCAAGGCGCACAAATTTACTGATCTCCTCTTCTGTTAAAGTTCCAGGATCAGTCTTGTTTATTCCCAGCCTCTACAGAAAAAGACGTTAAAGAAAAGCAATAAAATGGCTATTTTGCTTCAAATGGTATAGCTGTTCTGGCTTATCACACCCACCTTACACAAGCATTTAGGAAAGAAGCCTGAAACTATTTAAAAAAAAAAAAAAAAAGCACATAGGAAGGCACCTGTAACTAAAATAAGGGCATTGTTGATGGAGGAATGATTTGTATTTTATGAATTNATTTTGTTTTTTTTTTTTTTTTAGGTAAACCTACATAAAGCTGGATCCGAAAATTGTGTTTAAGAACTGCAGCCTTCAAAAAAAAAAATCTTAATTTCCTCTGGCATTAGAAAGCATTCCTCAGTGAATTAACCAAGCAGCACAAAAGTATTTTTTAAAAACAGAAGCTGGTATTACATCTATCCTCCTTTTAACCCCCCAATTCCAAGTGCAGCTCTGTGCGCACTTGGCAGCTATCCACTGGCATCCAGTGGCTCTGAAAAAACATTCGTCAGGACTCAAAAGCCAACAACAAACATGGAAATGGAAATAGAAGATTGAAGCTGTTCTTAAGGTTCTTGTTTAAGGGGTTCGTAATATCCTCCTTCCCCCAAAACTAGTGGACTGTGTTACTTTCTAGTTATTTATCTGAATGGCAGCCTCAAATCCAGATATGTTCTTCATACATGAATTGCATAGGAAGTTCTTCTGGAAGCATTCAGGAAGCAAGATGGGATGCAAAAACACACTATGCTTTCAAATGTAACTTCACCATAATAGGAAAAGTATTTTAAAACTCTAACTTTAATATTTCATCAGGAAAGACACAGCATTTGAAAAAAGTTATTGGTTTATTTCAGGTGAAAATAGCAAAAATGGTAGTTATGAAAATAGTATCAGACCCAGATTCTATTACCTCAAGGAAGATGCTTTTAGAAAGAGTCTGGACTTGATAAACTCATGAGAAAGGTTTATACAAACTTGGCCCCATACAGCAAATAATTTTCAAAAAAGTTGCACGACAAGAATATTTTATGAAGAGATACTATAATTGAGGAGAGACTGTATTAACAACTCACCCTCAGACGGGCAAGCTGAATAGGAGAAAATCCTCTCACACCATTAACTACCGGAACCAGTCTATTGTACAAAGCCTATAAGAAACATACAAGAAAAGTTAATGAAAAATTTGTTTTTAAAATAAAAAAGCTCATCTTTTTCTTTTATTTAAATTAATTTCAGTATGAATTTCCCAACCACATAAGCCATGGACATCTGGTTAGCCATTTAAAAAGCAGTTCTGAGAAGGTGGTAGCCTTTTAAACAATGCCTATGATTTAATAGTCTAAATTCAATTTTAACCAAAATTACTGTGTTTCTATGTCTCCATAAAAAATTACGTATTACTTTTGAAACTGGGAATCCTTTAAAACTTTAACCAATGACCAAATTACTCAAATTGTAACCATCATTTTCAAACCAGCATAAATGCACATTTGTGTTGCATCAAGCAAAGGGGGCATGACAACCCTGCTCAGTTTGAACAATGTAGCTGAAAAAAAGGAGGCTCCTTCCTTTACCTTCCCCCTTTAAATACTCAAATTAGCTTTTGTGTTAAGGTCACAAAAGACTCGATGGAGAGAAGAGGATCTAGTTTATCTTCCCCACAACCTCTTCTTTGGGTACATCATACCCAACTATATATCAGAAGGGTAACTTTTAACTTTAAAAGGATGACACAAATTATTAAAAAGAATAAGATTCGTAGGGAGAGAAAACATCTCTTATTAGACTATTTAGTACAGTCTGAAATAGTTGACAAGCTTCTGGGCATAAGGTTCTTATCACAAAGACTATCTTATCATAGATATTTGCCAGAAAACCACATTCTGTAAGCATCATTTCCCAGCAGAACATACAATGGCTTCAGCAATCGTTTCCATTCACACGGTGAAAATATAAGAAGATACTCAACTTATTTTACTTTGAAATACGATTTATTGAAAATATGAAAAGAAAAAAATATCACACAGATATTAGAAAGTAATTCTCACCTTATCAGATTGAGTGCTCTCATGCAAGATCCTAGCATCAATAGCAGCAGCCAGCAAATTATTTGCAGCAGTTATAGCATGAATATCTCCAGTCAAATGAAGATTGAACTAGATGGTGAAAACAACAAAAAATTTTTTTATAAAAAGCTTTAATACAACCTCATATTAGCAGAAAAAAAACAAAAAACACTGCCATCTCCTTGAAGTTGCAGCTCAAATTAGTCACCTATCAGCACAGATGAAATATTGCAGGCTGAGAATGTACCAAGCTATAGGAAGGACTTGTTTTCACCTGAGTACGTGATAAACTACCCTCAGCTTAGTCAAACAAAGCCACAGATGTCTTTTTTCTTTGCTAAATGACCCAAGAACGGAAAGCCCAGGGCTACAGTTCCACACAATTGATACTAAATCAGTTTATTACCAGCAGTGTTTCACCTGGATCAGATGTGCAGATTCCTGCCGAATCCCTCAGAGCACACAGTGCTTGCTGGCTTTATGGTTTCATGCCAGCTTTCTGCGAGCCACAAGAAAACAGGTAGTACCAGATCAGGCATGAACTTTATTGCTACAAAGTTTGTCCAACAAAGTTTTGTGGAATAATCTGAAATCAGCCATTTAGATTAGATCAGGACTTGCATTATATAAGTATTGTGGTTTTTTTGTTTTGTTTTTTAATCTATATCTGACACAGGAAATGGAAGGTCAGTTTTAACTGCACTGTAGTGGTGACAGCTGAAAGGCACCAACGACAGCTGACACCAGCCCTTGGCTGTGATCATACTCAAGTGAAAACAGTATCCAAATGCTGCACAAGTGCTCTGTTTGGAGCAGCTTTCACCATGGCACTTCACCAGTTTGGACTATGGAGAGATTTTGCAGAGCTCTAAATTGGACTCTTTTCACAGAACCACAGACTGGTTGAGGTTGGCAAGGACCTCTGAAGGTCACCTTGTCCAACCTCTCTGCTCAAGTAGGGATACCTAGAGCTGCTTGCCCAGGACCATGTCCAGGTGGCTTTTGAAGATCTCCCAGGAGGAAGACTTCACAGCCTCTTCAGGCAACCTATGCCAGTGCTCCATCACCTGCACAGCAACGAACGGCTTCCTGATGTTCAGAGGGAACCTCCTGTGTTCCAGTTTGTGGCCATTGCCTCTTGTCCTGTCACCGGGCACCACTGAAAAGAGCCTGGATCCGTTCTCTTTGCACCCTCCCTTCAGGTATTTATGTACATTGACAAGATCCCCCTGAGCCCCCTCTTCTCCAGGCTTAACAGTCCCAGCTCTCTCAGCCTTTCCCCATAGGAGAGATGCCCCAGGCCTGTCATTATCCTTGTGGCCCTACACTGAACTATCTCCAGTATGTCCATGCCTCTCTTGTACTGGGGAGCCAAACAAGGGTGAATTATTCTGCATTTCCAAAGAAGCACAGTGAACATAACACATGAGTTTAACTATACCATCCTTATTTGACCCATCCACCTAGGGAATACGCTTGCAAAAGCTCTCTGGAAAACAAAACAAAACTCAGCTGTCCACTACAGCATGTACATGTCACTGGGCACACAGAGAAGCACGCTGCAGGCAAAATAGAGGCTGAGCAAGGCGCTTAGCGCAGATGTCAACTGCCAGCCAACAAGGAACACTACACATGGCCTATGTTTCAGCCTGGTCCTTGACCCAGCCCATCCATAAGTGCCCAAATCCCTTAGCCTTAGCATGGTGACTGCTGTGCTAGTGGAGGGTGAAGGCTTTGCTCAGATTACTACTGTTTTCACAGCAGGAGTATTCTCACAGCATGCACCCAGCCGGCTTCTGCAAGAGCCCACATGATTTTTGGAAGCCCTTGAAGACTAGCGATTACACCATCTTCAACATAAATCCATTCACTTGTGGGCAGAGGAAAGTCACAGATTAATTCAGAGGCAGGAAAACAATTTTTTCCACATTGTCAGTGCCAGGGCCGCAGGACACTGCCAACCCTTCCTGTCCCTGCCCACCCCCAGGCCCAGGACCCCACGTCAGCCCAGGGCCGCCAGCCCCAGCCCCAGCGAGGCCACAGCAGGGCCGGGCTCCAGCTCCCCACAGCCCTGCCCCACCGCGGGCCCACGTCCTGGCCCGGCCCCGGCCCCAGGGAGGTGCCCTCGGTGCCCTGCTCCTGGTGGGGCGGGGGGACGGGATGGGCTGCCGGGCCCTGCCTGGTGCTGCCACAGGAAACCCTGGGCCCCTGCAATGCTCTAACAGGTTATACCTGTGAAAAACAACTTTTCACAGGTGACTTCTCTGTTTCATCACTGTTTTTCAGCCAAATCATCTTCCTTCTGCTTGTCTAGCAACAGATGTGGTATTGACCCCTCTGAAGTATTCTGGGCCTGCCACACACTACCGCAGATGGCTAAAAATAAGTCCATTTTGCCACACTCAGTGCCTTTTGCTAAAAAGAAATATTAAATCTACATTTGAAAAAGAAATTTCTTCTACCCACCATCCCCGGGCCTCCTTGCCTTTTTCTACTCCACGAGAAAAGTAATGCTTTCTTGTGTCTCTTGCAATAGCTGTGCATATAAATGCAAAAAATTAGCAATAGTCAGCTCTTTGTCTTGTATCTTATGCATAGATAGCAGGCTTTCTTGTCAGGAAGCATCTGAATGATAGCTGGGATGTTGCAAGCACATATAGTAACTGTGCAATGGCATTACACCCCTCAGACCACAGCCACTACACTTCTCTGAGCAGCCACAGGAAGATGGGAAGGGCCATCCCAATTCTCCAGGCAGAATGTCACCGTAGACACCTCGCTCTGCCCACCCCTCCCAGGGGGACTGGGTTTTGCTGCCTCCACTGTTGTCTCACCTCTTCCATGGGAATCACTTGAGCATATCCACCACCGGCTGCTCCACCTGCACAAGAAAGCACGTGGTCACACCAGACTCGTATCAGTTTTGGGATGAAAAAAAACCAACACCTTAAACACACAAACATACAGTTTTGATGATTCATTTCCCAGTATTTTGATTTCTATTCGGGAACCAATGATGCACCCAAATAAACAGGATTTCCTTAAACCTTGCTGGCTTTTTTCAGTAGGCAATAAAATGGTAATTCTTGAACTGAAAAGAAAGCCTACACATAACAGCTGGCCCAGACTTTGGCTAGATAAGGGTTACCCTCTGCTCTTGTCCAGATTTAGGACACGGTCATGCACATGCAGCAGCTGGGTGGAAAGACATAGCAGTAATGAGCAAGCACTGCTTCTGAACAAAACCTTCACACCCCTGCCTGAGCGCTCCTTCCCCACTGCTTCCCAGGGTACAGGCAAAGGAGTTCGCTGTAGCCTACACAAAAGTTGAGCGGAGGGAGTAAAGCACTCACATGCACCAGTCTTGGCTGAGAAGCACCAAGCACCAGGAGCCTTCCAGCTGAAATCAAACTTGTTAACTTAAACTTCAGCAAAGCAAAGTAGAGCAGATGGGGACTGTTTGCCCAGTTAGGCACCAATCTCAGCTGAGAAATGGCAAAAAAAAAAAAAACAGATTGTATTACTTCCTGTCAGCATTGAAGAGAAGCTTGAACTCTGGCTGCCTCTTACCTGGCCCTCAGGCCCTTCTAGGCAAAAATGCAGCAGCCCAGGATTTGGAGGACAAGTCAAAAGAACAGAAAGATGAGGTTCAGACCTAGCCAAACATATGATGCAGGCACTGCTGAACCACAACTTCTAGCTTCCTTGGCTTGGGTATTTCAAATCAATACGGGTGGATTTAGGACTCTTTCTCAAGGGAGAATTAAACAGTAACATCTAGATGTCTTTAGAGTGTCTCCAAGCAGAGGAGTGGCTGGAAGGGTGTGTTCACACAAAGTGTCTCCTGGCTAATTCACTCCCATGCCTTTCATTATGTTTAGCCTTTATCTGCATTATCAATACACATAAGTATATGAACATAGACATGAACCTTGCATGGGAAGATGTGTGAGAAAAACTCATAATTAAAAGTTACTTAATAAAAATACAATATGCTACATTCAGGCAATCCACTGCATTGGTGAAGTGACTAAGGAATTTTAAAAAAATGCAGTATTTCCTTTCAATCTGAAACAGACCATGCAGTTCACAAATATTACATACCTTTAACTCCAAAGGTAGGTCCTTGTGAAGGCTGTCTCAGACAAGCAAAGGAATTAATGTTAAGGTGTGCAGTAAGAGCCTGAACGAGACCAATCGTGACTGTGCTCTTCCCTTCTCCTAAGGGTGTAGGGGTTATTCTAGCAAAACAAGAAAAAAGATTAATCAAATTCTTCGCTGATGTCAGCCTGGCTAAGGATATCAGAACTTATAGGTTTTGATTTCAATGAAGAATATTTGTACAACAAATTTCAATAAGATTACTTTATCTCCACAAAAATACTGCCACAACGTTATCCCCTAGCTCAAGCTGGAATGCTAATATACATGTGTCTTTTATTTAACCAATTTACTGGGATAGCAGAAAAAGAGAAGATTATTTTGGCAAAACTTCTGAAAAGAATATATTGAATTTAGACATTTTCATTACAGCACAACAGTCTCACCAGCTTCATTAACAAACCATGCACCAAGATACTCTGAGCATGTATTAATACTTTTCTGGAGCAACGCAGGAGGTATTTTTTTCCTACTGCTGAAACTATGAATGAAATAATAGCATATTTTAAATTAAACAACCAACACTTGTTTGTAGAGGTTAAGTATCCCTCTCTAACTGCCATATCACCATGTGTTCACTCAGTAACGACAGAAAAACTGTTTTTTAAATAAAACAGGATACAGAAGTCACTATTTTCAACTGAACATGATTTTGCACTTAAATTTCTTGATGCTTTTGCAGAGTTAAGGGTGATGAGGGACAATTACAAAAACATTCTGACCTCCTCCTATACAAAGCTGAAAAACCTCATGCTACAAAGAAACCAGGACAGTATTTTAGAAAGATATCCAATCCTGAATCAGAGACACAAACCTCCACTCAAAGACTCTATCCTTGTCCCTTTAATGAAGGGACAATGATGGTTGACTTTGCAAAATGGAAAACTTCATCAGCCCCTTTTCCACCTTCAGCACAGGCAATAGACAGAGGAGGGAACTATTTATGTGTTGGGAGAAGAATAATGCATGTTGAACAGTTAAAAACAAACAAGCAAACAAAAAAAACCACTCAACTTATTCCTCAGTTTGCTGAGCAACGTTGAATGCATTCTAATTAATTCTGAGAAATGCAGCTCAGGGGTGCTGCTCCCTCAGCATCAGCACACAACTTTCCTTAACAACAGCAGCGTGGTTTCTACTAGCAGTGTTGTCTTAATATGTAAAAGATTCTGTGAATGAAAGACACCTTAGGTTAAATGACGTCCTCCCTGCTTTCAAGGTCATCACATTTGTTTACGATCCACGTTAAAAGCGTACCAGGGTGGGGGGGATAGTTTCCCCCCCCCCGCCCTTAAAGTACAAACCCACATCTCAGTCTCCAAAACGCATTCCAACTGTTCATTTGAGGCACAACACTTCTCTCTCTGACCAGCAGAAGAAGAAAGCCCCAGTCCACTGACACCACTCTCACTTAAGGCTTGAAGTTTTGCTTTTTGGCAAAGTGCAATTATTGATATCTTTGCTGTCTCCAATACCAGCAGAGAAGTAAGTATCTTAATGAAGTTGACATTAAGAACTAATCTTCATTCCCAAGGACTTACAAGCATGCACATGAATCCTAGTAAAAGAGGAACCCTTATCTTATTACGTCTTCAAAACCTGAGCTATCGTATCTCGCGTTAATTAGAAACGTCCTTTACCAACTAGCAATTTTTGCAAGGCACTGCTATCCACAGGTCACAATTCAAATGGCATAAAAGCACTAAGAAAATTGTCAAGTGCAAGGAGACATCAGCGCAGTTCAGTTAGTTCACAAACTGACATAAGCCTTTGTCTCACAAAATATAAACACATGACAAACATTAACTTGACACAAATCTATCTTTTACATCATTCCATCCTGGTTTTTTGTTTGTTAAAAAAAAAAGAAACAAAGAAGCCTTTGTTAGACAAATCTGGAATAATTTGGGCAACAAGAGGCAAGCCTAATTAAGATTCTATACTGTTCTAGGAAAGAATTTTCCTATTTAGAAATGTAATGTTTTAACTCAAGTTCAAGTGAAATAATGGGATTTCGTACCTCTATAAAGGACTTCCTGAACTGAGACTCTTCTGAAAGATTTTGTCTATTGATAGCTTTGAACTACTCTTATATGACCATGTAGTACACTGGTTACTTAATTTGGGCATTTGTTTTCAGTCATTTTTCCGATTTTTACAACATCATGTTTGCCAACAATCAGAGCCTAAAGCACAGCCAATAACTCGCTCTCCAGACTGTTTTGTCATCCAGCCTTCCTAGAACTGCACTCCTTTAACTGAAAAAGGGAATTCACTTCCTTCTGTATGATTCCTCTCCAGCACACAAGGAGGCACAGTCCATATCACATGCCAACAAAAAACCACCAAGGTTTTGATCATTATAACCTGCAACTGAGACTTACTGAATATCTGACGGAGTTTGCCTTAAGCAGTCTGCAGGTTATGGCTGAGCTTATAGGCTTATAAAGGGATGACACAAAATGTTTTTTTACAGAGAAAACAGAAGTCAGATGATCAGTACTTTACAAAAGGTATTATGGTGATGAGATACACAACAGTATCATTGTATCATTCATTTAGAATTTTCAAGCTACTTTTTACTCTTTCCTTCTACACACCTCCTTTCAGCTATTCCTGTTTAAAAACGTGAAGAAATGCCAACCTTCAGAAGACTAACACCTTCTGAGCCACACCAATCTGTGGCCTGTTCATAACTCCTTTCAACAAAATTGTAATTCAACGTATCTTACGTCACCATCCTTTAGCTTAAAGAGTTCCTGCTTTCTGTCGTTTCTGACTGCACTACCCCAAAAAACTCTTGGAAGACAATCGAGAAGTCTCTTTCCTTTTGCTTGCCTGTGCCTTCTCTGCAGCAAAGGTTCTTTGCTTACCAAGACTAGTGGCCCATCTTTGCTCTACAGAAGCTCTATTATCATGCCATAGGCAGTGCCATCTACCAGTTTACCACTGTCTACTAGTCTGGCATCTACTGGCTCCCCACCATGCTATGCCATTCCCTCTGCCATGACTTTACCGCAGAAATTCTTGTTCAGTTCCAAAATGCACTGCCTTGCACTGCATTAATACTAGATTATTTTCAACACTTCTTATAGTCTGGTCAGCAAGGCTATTCTGCAAAGTCTGATTAATAGCTGAGGTCCATCTCCACATCAGAATGCCTCCCAGCTTTGCATCACCATCAAAATTTCAGCAGCACTGTCTAATCTGTCTCAGTGAAGTCATTAAAAATATTAAATGACTAATCCCCGAGATCGCTAGCTGGAGCACCCCATATCATCATCTCTTCCTCCTGACATTCCCAGTTTTAGCACAGCCAAATTCCTCAACTGTCTATGTGCAGAAAAAATAGTTTTACAGGTTTATATGGCTAACCTCATCTCTCCCTCTGAAAACAGCGTCCTTTCTCATGTGTTGCTTATCTCACTGCCAATACGCTGCAAAAATATAATCATTTCTCTCTCAATGAAATGAGGAAACTTTCTTACCTTTACTGGGGGCATAAGCTCAGACAGACATTCATCATAGGGAAGCTAACAATTTAAAAAACTAGCGCTGGCTTACCTCCTAGTAACTTGCTTCTATGCCCATATCCTTAATCTATCAAAATTGTCTGTCAAACAAAAACCTCTCCATGTTTACCTCCTCAAGTGATTATCTGATTCAAGATATTTTGCTACAGCCAGTTCTTCACTCATGTTTTTATTATTTAAACTTGAATTCAGTAAAACAACACCAGCTCATGGTGGCGTAGCAACTGCCTAGTGCAGAAACCTGCTGGCTACTGCATTTCATGACACCTGGACCCTGCAAGTACTAGCTGCATTTGTTCTCAGATCTCCCCAAAAGCCTTTCCTGCAGCAAAAACAGTTGTATTTTCTCACTCAGAATTTTAGCAAAAGTATCTATGTAGAGCCAACAAAAGCTGGGAGATTTAGGACTGATGTTGAGAAGAATCCACTTTATCTACTCTAAAAAGCAGTTTCGGTCCCTATCTTCTTTTCATCCATACCATGCCTTCTCAACTCCTTCTGATCTACTGCAGGAGCACAAAATGCTACTTCATTTCTTTCACTTCCGTGTTTGTAGTTCCTACAAGAACAGATACTCTGTAACCTCTACATTGTCATGACAGCCATCCCTCACTGTTTTACTCTTGCTAAACTGCCAGCTTCCATTTTCCCCATCACTATTTCTGGCATCTCTGTTTTGTTCCAGGATCCTTACTTTTGTGGAAAGATGGTTCTTTCAGAGCATCACAGCCAGATTAACTCACTGTTACTACCAGTATCGTCTCCCTGGCTACAGTTCTAATACTAGTTGCCCAAAACCTCTTCAAGACATTATTAGTATAGTTTCTCCTTGTTCTACTGCCTTGTTCACTTTTGTCTATCGCCCTTCTCTCTTTTACTTTATCCTCTTATTCCTGGGTATTAAAGCCAGATTTAAATAATAAAGAAGTAATCTTGAGACATTACTGCACTCATTCAAAGACTTAACAAGATGACAACACTTTAAGCTATGAATATAAAAAAAACAAAACAAAACAACAACAAATACACACAGGCTATTTGCTGTGAAACAGACACCTATAACCATTTACTAAAACTTACTAGTAAAGGACTTCCACAAAACCCAAAACCTCAGTGCACACAACAGCTACACTGCTAACAGAACAACTTATATTTGCACAGTGTTTCCTCTTAGCAGTTACCAGTATATTTAAACATCAGATGCATAAAGTTCTCATTTGAGAATTCAGAGACACTGTCACTAACTTCTTTATTCAAGTGCCACCCAAAGCATGGCAGAAGACTGATCTGGCATGCAGAGAGGCATGGGGACTTTACGACTCTGATGAAAAAGGTAAAATCAAGGATGCAGTCTATTATTCAGTATAGGAAAGGAACCCGGAAAAGGTAAACACTTCAACAGCAGCCAAAAGGCACATTGGTAGTTGTATGAAGAGTAGTATCTACTTGTCTCAGAAGACGCACACAATCAAGTCACACTACCAAAATGCTCTGCTAACCTGGCTGGCCTATTCTAATATGACTATGTAAAACAAGCCAGAAAGCACCAGGAATTTTCTAGTGAGAAAGACTTTTTCAGAGATCAAAAAGGGAAACACACTGTTGCTCAGTGACCAAACTGGAGGAACAGGTCTTGCCTCTGCTGAATTTCTACTACATTGACACTCTGCACCAGCCACATCCCTAANGCATGCAGAGAGGCATGGGGACTTTACGACTCTGATGAAAAAGGTAAAATCAAGGATGCAGTCTATTATTCAGTATAGGAAAGGAACCCGGAAAAGGTAAACACTTCAACAGCAGCCAA
Organism: Chauna torquata; assembly: GCA_013399475.1. Lineage (NCBI taxonomy): Eukaryota > Metazoa > Chordata > Aves > Anseriformes > Anhimidae > Chauna > Chauna torquata. Next base: position 222,409 of record VXAL01016495.1, read on the forward strand.
AAGGCACATTGGTAGTTGTATGAAGAGTAGTATCTACTTGTCTCAGAAGACGCACACAATCAAGTCACACTACCAAAATGCTCTGCTAACCTGGCTGGCCTATTCTAATATGACTATGTAAAACAAGCCAGAAAGCACCAGGAATTTTCTAGTGAGAAAGACTTTTTCAGAGATCAAAAAGGGAAACACACTGTTGCTCAGTGACCAAACTGGAGGAACAGGTCTTGCCTCTGCTGAATTTCTACTACATTGACACTCTGCACCAGCCACATCCCTAATGTGAATGTGGCACTCTGGGATAACCGACCGTCACCAAAGTGAGGGTAACAATGAACTAAAGCAACCTTATTTTCCCCAGCATACTCCCGCAAGCACACAACAGCTTGCAGGTGCACATCATTGCAGACAGGACCTTGACATCCTAAGATCTGCTTGGCTTTAAGAGCCTACACTTTTAATGTGTTTCTCAGATGGCTTTGTTCATTTGAATGGATTTTCTTCCCCTCTGAGAAACCCTGTGATCCACAGTTTTTCTGGAATTAGAGTTACTCAGATGAATATCTAAAGGCTCAAAATGTCTAAAGGCAGGTGTGATGGAGGAAGAAAACCAGCAACCAGACTTCCCTAAATGGTCTACAGCACTTGGGTGACACTCTCACAAGAACTCTT
>VXAL01016495.1:223138-255011 GCA_013399475.1 Chauna torquata
ACAGGAACCTGACTTTTTAGACTCTTTCCACCTAACAGAATTAACAAACACAAGGACTCCTGTAAATCACACTATTCAGTGAAGCCAGATTGGTCTACACAATTCACTTACTTATCCTGAACTTCTCATCTTACATGAGATGTCCTGGCAGGACACCTTTGATTCTGAAAGGTACAACAGCAGCCTAGAGATTACAGGATAAACATTAAGAGCTGTGCAGTTATTTAACAGTTTCAATAGATACCTGGACCTCAGTTTTAAATATTGGTTAAAAAAAAAAAAAAGCCTGAAATTAAAACAGATCTGTGTTCCAATAATTTCCTTAGAAAGTTTACTTTAAATATCTTCCCTTTTGTACCTGGCTTACCTTGATCAGTTTTTATAAATAAAATAATCCATTTAAGCGTTTTTGTGGACATTTAGATGTTTTTGCTGGCCACACTACTGAGCCTACACACTTGCAACTTAGGTCACGAGCTCACATGAGTATAAAATTACAACTGCTGACGGCTAACTTTAGCTCAGTTGTGCATTTTTAGATAGATATGCAATGCTATGTTTTGACCTCATGCAAATCTAGGAAAAAAATTTAAAATACAGTAAATTTTAATGAACTTCGAGATACTTTTACATATATTTGCATTATTCTTCATATTTCTTTAATACATTTTCAGTCTAAAAAAAAAGAAATCCCACAATCATTTCCTTCCTTAAAAATTACTTTGCCACCTACCAAGTGGTCACCAGCTACTTGGCAAAGCGAGTTTTCCATAACATTGGAAAGCCTTCTCTCTTTATGTATATCAAAACAAAGATAAGAACATGCAGACTTTTTGTTTGTTTGTTATACATCACATTAGCTTACAGCGGAGCTATTTCTATGGGAAAGCTACATGAGGTCTGACAAAGAGAAAATAAACAAACAGTGAGACGATACACTGCACCAGCTGTAACCTCCTCACAGTCACCACAGCCGTTCAGACTCCAGCAAGAACTCTACTGGATATGTGGCAATTCTTCCCTTTCAGTTTCCTATCTTCAACTCATCAGTATCAGCTATTTCAAAGATTTTAAGGAGTTCACCATTCCCATGATCCACATGGAAACCTTTGAAGAAGTCTCACTATTGAGGGGGTGGGCAAGGGAGTTCTCATAAATGGCAACCTCACCTAAATACATCTCCCACCCAAGATTACAACTGTTAGAGATTTATTTCTGAGCACAGAAGTACTGAAACTCCTGTCACCTCACTGAGATTAGATTACAACATTGCAGTGCCATCCTTAAAATGGGACTGGAGCTTCCAGATATGAAAGCACAGTGAACTGCTGTTAAGCTACAATGACTGAACAAAACCACTAACAGATTGAAGAATCCACAACTACAGACTCTTAATAGTCGATAAAGACCCACCCAAGATAATCCCCATCTGCACCTATGCAACGATTTGACAAATACATGACACATAGTCTCAGCCATGACTTTACTTTGGATTGTCAAAAGTTTCAGTGCATCAACACAATGGTATTTTTTCCATTTATTCTTCCGTGTTTTATGACTACTGTTTTTCCTTTTTTAAGCACCTTTGGGCCAAGAAATATAGTGAACAGAAATACAATCCAATACATACCCATCTGAAGTAAATGCAATTCCAAATCTGGAAATTCTGCTCCTAAGATATTTACCAACATACAACTTTCGTACAAGCATTAAGTTAGTATTTATTTCCATGCATTTTTATCTTACCAAAAAAAGAGTTCATCACAAAACAATCTATCAATGTCAGGAAAAATTACTGATTTTAAATTTTCCAGCATTCAAAACCGAACATGCTTCTTGCTGAAAGCAGCATTATATTTCATAATTTTTCCAGATTCTATTATTCCTTATGCTCCTCTTCATTCATAATCTTGCATTTTTGAAGTGAACAAGTTTCCTAAATTAACTGGTAAGAAGCCACAGTACTGGGGCATTTATAAACAAAGGACTGAAACACATGCAGAGTCGAACAAATTTTAGATGTATGTTTCATAGGTAGTGTTGTGTTCACATGTAAGTTGTGTTTACCAGTATACCATCTACATGCTTGAACACATGATCCAGTTACCCTGGGCACTAAACTTAGCTACTATGTCATGCACAGGCTTTGTTCTTTTTCATTCTCTCAGCAGTGAATGGGAGGCAATTTAAGTTAACATATATCCTGCAACATAATTTGTTTTAGCATACTAAAAGCCTGTATACAAGCAGTTGATGGAGAAGAGCTAATTACTCCATGATAACCTGTGGGTCTAACCCCAAGGTGTCTTAACACAAGCCCTATAACAAATCACACACACGAAAAAAGAAAAAAAAAAGATCAGAATGAAAAAAAAAAAGGAAAAAAAATGCTCTCCACACAGAAGAAAATGGAAGTTACAAAGAAACTATGTCATCATCTGGATGCCTATTTTTGAGTAACATGACCTGTTAATCAAACTGTAATTTTTCAGCATACAAAGCATTTAATTGTACTGGTGTGCATTCAGAAAGTGCACATAAAACTTTCAAATTAGTAGCTATGTTTTAAAAAGTCATAAATGCAGCTACCGTTAGAAATGACGAGATATATCTTGGTTACTATTCTGACAAACAACTTGAGGCTGTAGTACATCAGAAATAAACTAGAAGAGCATTTGCACCAAATATCCATAACTCCTAGACATCATGAAACACTTAAGCCATATTGTGGAATTACATGCACAAAAGTTTCTAGCTGTGTCATGGATGGAGCCAGCTTGCTGAATATACACATCCACTTTTCACTACCTTTGCTTATGAAAAGTTGACATCATACACAGTTAATATTTCCATCAGACCAAATGCCCCAAAGTATAGGCATATATCGTTTCCTTTGTTTCCTTTAAAGCCCTGAAAACTTACTCTGAAGACCTATACACTGCAGCTTTCTAAGAGTTTCTAAATATTTATGGTTATCGTAAGACAACATAATAATCCAAATGGCAGGTTTAAATTGTCCTTGCCTTGGTAGGGAAAGGATGAAGAAGGCAACCAAGGATATTATTTTGCTCTCCGATTTCCACATTTGAAGGGCGTTCAGTCTTCATTGTACTAAATGTTCCCCCACCAGATACAGCTCCCCAGTTTTGTTAAAACCATTGTCTGCTATAGTCAGTTCAGCAAATGAGAACAGCTGAAAACACAATATTTCAAGTCAAACTCTTGAATTCTCTCAGAAGAGAAAGTTCCTACTGTTATGGTCACCTTGCCCAAGCACTCCTTACTAACCCTTATGCAACAGATGTGGTTCTGTACACATTAGGTGAAATGCAGTGACTTCAGAGAAGTTACAAATAGCAACACATTACATAGTCAAATTAGGTAGGTACCAAACCCAGTTGTGAAACTGAAATGCAGCTGAGTCTTCATACCCACTATGTAAACTTATGAAGACAATGTTCTATTTGTTCCCAGTTTTTCATCCAGCTAGTCCTAACTTTGCCCTTTTTTCCACATGTATATGCTTTTCTATCTCTGTGCTAACAAAGCACAGAGATATCTTTTTGAAATGCTTTACTTGAAAGAGAAGACTAGGGGACAAAAAGGTGTGAAGAAGCTTCAGAACTCGTGCATACAGTCTGACACAACTAAAATACACCTAAATGGATTCTTACATCATGCTGTCTTCCATCTCCAGATATTTTCAAACAACTTCTGCTTCTGTGAGACTCTTGCTAGAGAAGTCCGGCACAGCCTACAGCATAGTGCCTAACTGATGCAGTTGATAACATGAGCCTGAAAGTACATGGTAGCAGCTTCCTTCATCAAACTCAGTCAAATGCTGAATCTGCTTTTCATTTTCCAAACAACAACAAAAAATAAAAAATAAAACTCTACCAAAGGAAACCGGGCTCAACGAGCTGTTATTTCCTTCTCTTAAACAACTGCTCCAAAGTCCTCCAGGAACATCTTTATACATTGCAATTCTACAGCAAAGCTTTGAAGACAGCTTCACAACTTGCCTGCCTCAGCTTTGTAATATCAGGTCTCTGACTCTACAACTGCTCCACCTCAGATAAGACCAGAAACCCAGCTTGTCCCCACATGAAGGTACTACAGCAAACAGTTTGCTAAACACTATCCAGCTGAAGAATTGGTAGATCAAGGCAGTTAAGAACAGCTTTCTCCTTTTTGATCAGCCTAAAGCTATATGTTAAACCCGATTGGTTTTATTTGCAAGGAAGCAACCATACAGATTAATTAAGAACATAAAGAACACATTGCAATTTAAATATTAATGAGAACCATCATGTTTGTTCACAATTAGAAGTCTCCACTTAGCAAACCAGGTGAATGAAAAAATGTTGTGTCATTGAATGCAGAAAAAACAGTAACTCTTCAGAAAAGAGGCACATAAATCCTGTTGAGCATAGCATTTGTTGTAATCGTGGGAACAGAGAGCAGGATAAGCCTGCCTGGAGACATGTCTACATTTCAGAGAAAATAAATGGCTTATTTAACTATGTAATCTGTTCTTCAATAAAAAAAGTATTTATTGTTAATATCGGCAGATTAGGATGCAGCTTCTGTTAAAGTATGTTTATAAACAGTCACAATACACACAGACTTAAATATTCAAGTCAAACATTTAAAATTCTGATAAAACAATAAGGAAAAACTCCATACAACAACAGACAGAATTTAAGATGCTTAGAACAAACTACCTTTATAGACATACTTCACTTCCATAATAACAGTTCGGAAGAAAGGTTGTGTTACTTTAAAAAAATATGAAAAATTGCTTGCTTTCAGAACAGAGAAACATACAGCCCCATACATTCAGGGTTCTTATTTGTGCAGTATATCAAAAAGATTTAAGTTGCATGTTATTTTAATATGAGTAGAAAGGGTGTGCACTAATCACATTACCATGCATTCTTACCCAGCAACTAGAACATATTTTCCATCTGGTTGATCCTTTAACCTTTCCAGCAAGGACAAACGTACTTTGGCTTTGGTTTGGCCATAGATTTCAATTTCATCTGTAAGCAATCCTATCTCCTTGGCAAGTACATCAACAGCTTTTGGACTCTGCGCTCGGGAAATCTCAATATCACTGGAAAAGAAAACAAATAGGAGCCAGGAGATTTCTCTCAGCTTAGGTGGTCGACAACAGAACACAAAACAACAGCAAATACTCCAACAATGGGGTTATTGTAATCAGTTTTTCAATCCTCTCTCGTATTTTATTAGTCAAACCTAAATATTAGCTATACCTAGTATAATATTGAAAATCACATGCAATGTTTGTTAGTTGTTATAATTTCACAGAGCTCTCGTTTAATCATCTTCCAAATACTACGTAATGCTTTCATATCAAGCTAGAGACATGTCTGCTGGATGCTCCTGCACATCCCACTGGAATGGATGTTTCTGTTTTTGTTTTTCTTCTCCTCCCTCCACGTATACTTCAGCACATACACTTTACCAAACAGCACATACGTTCCTTGGTCAAGAGTCACATAAACACATTAGCTAAACTTGATGCTTGTGCATGTAGCACCTTTCATCAGAGGGTACTGCCAAATGAGCTAAGCCCTGCTACTCCCCCATGAGGGAGCCAGGGGAAACAAGGCACTAGAATATCAATTCACACACTTCTAAACCACAGCTAAATTGAAAATGGCCACATAGCAGGAGTTTAATGCTCAGGGCTTAGGCCAGAAGTCCATCGAGCTTATAAATAACTTCCTGCAAGGACTGCAAGTGGCAACCTAGGCAAGAGAACAAGCACAGAGCAAGAACTGCCTGAAGGGAGGTGGCTGTAGGCTGGGGGACATGATGCATCCACAGTTCCTGACCTAGACCACCTGGGCTCTTTAGATTTAACACCCCTTCGTGGATTTTTCTTTTGTGAGCTTGACCTAGCTGTCCCTGAAGCCCCCAGAAGCTTTTAGCAGCTGTGAGGTCCTGCAGCAGTAGTGTCCAGGGGCAGGCACACAAGATGTGAGGAGTCACCTCCCTTGGCTTTGAATTGCTCACACACCACCACAAAAAACAGCTAAAAAAATTGCCAAGAGATTAATTACTTGCAGCATATCCAAGCTAAATTCCTTCCTGCAGTTTTGGTTGATTACAATATTTTTAAGATTTAATCTGGCAATGGCATCAAAGCTAATGCCCTGAACCTTCAAACAGTCTGCAAGACCTCAAATATCCACAGATTAACACAGAACTACTGCCAAATCTCAACTCCAAGCGTGCACTTCAGCTGTTCTGCATTCACCACCAAATGATCAGTTTGTGCCAGCTTAATTGCATGTATTTCTTTGAAGATACTGATATCCAAACCGGGACCATTATTCAATTATATCTGTCGGTACTTTTCAAATATCCCACTTCTAGACCCTGCAGAAGCTAAGTGAACCCCAGAAATCATCCATTCAAATACTGCCACAATCCAATACAATGTGGCAAGAAGCTACTCAACCACAGCACTCAGTGGCTTGGCTGCAGACCATTTTGTTGCATGTACTCATCTGGAAACCGATTACTTTCAAAGATATACTGACCACATCCTCTTGCATAGAAGGATACACCTTTGGCTTTCTCATGCATTTCTTCAAACACAATTAGCCGTAAAAATGTATCAAGAACACAAGATGCAGTGGCTTACAAACACCACATGACAAAGAATATTTAAAGTTTTCTTTAGAACTCTGTCTAGAAAGACAACTTCAGTCCCAGAAAAACATTGGTAAGGTGATGACAGTGTGGCCTCTTGAAGATTAAAGCAAAGAAAATTTGTAGGGTGACCTATTCTCTCATTAAAGCAATTGATGTATTCACAGCAAGGGGAGAAGGATGCAGACTCGTATGACAAAGTTTATCTGTTTTTTTTTTCTTCCTACTAAATAAATCATTCTTTACAGAAGCTACTATTTCAACAGACAGACTATCAAGATTCTCTGCAGCAGTCTCGGCCCCTCCTATTTCCCTCATCTCTCCCACCACAAATGCCTCCCTCTCTGAGTTCTGGAAGAAACAATTAGGCTTTTTCCACCTTGCAGGTACTGCAACTGCCAAAAAGTGGAAGGCACAAAATTGACATAGCTGCACATTTGTAATTAAGTTAAAAGGTAAAGAATTTCTAGATAAATAAAATTACAAATATTTTTAGGAATCAAGTAAAATTGACAGTGGATGCCGACAGTCCTCCCTTGGTAAAACCATTGCTGTCATCATTTCCTCATCTGAGGTTTCCTTAAGAACCTTCAAGGCAACTAGATTTTTAACAACTTAGAAACCCTTTAAGGATAGACTACACACTGATGCATGCAATAAAGTGATAAAAGAAATAATTCCAGAATGAAGTGGTATTTATACCTTAACTACTGGGACTAAACAACATGTAAAAAATGTTTATGTCTAGTATACTTTTCCAGATAAAACACTTTCTAAAACACAAGAAACTAAAGATTTGATTATATATAACCTTTAGAAGTCCACATTTGCAGCTAGCTCTTTTAGTTGACAAAATATTCTATACATTGGGAATACCAGAATTATTCAGTAAATAACGTTATTCAATATTAAGCTGCAAATGTGCAACACTGGTTCTTCTGCATGAATGAGATTTGTTAAGCAAAAAATGTACTATTGTCAGCAGTAAGTCATAACTTATGAAATGCAAGAAGATTTAAAAGATGCGGGGAAGGCTCTACATCTACTCAGTCTGTGTCACGGAATTTTCTTATTGTATATTTGTAAGAAAATCCTCCATTTCCAAAACCTTCGGAAATACTTCAGTTAACACCCAGATCTTACAGAAATCAAAAAGCAGATGTTCCCAGTTTCAGTGCTCGAGCAGCTTTGCCTCACTTTCAGTGAAAACTCCATCTGCTTCCATGCAATGTTGTGTACTATTGTAAGATTATATTCTATTGCAGGATATCTTCCATCTGATGACTTATTTTGTATTTAAAAGGAAAAAAGACACAAAGCTATAGAGCAATCAAGTAAATGGAAGTCCTATTACCAGTTATACTGTATAGCATTATGTATTAAATACGTAAATATGTGTGTACTAAAGACACAATGCCATAGAGAGGATTGGGAATGCTTTTTGGAGAGTTTTTTCACCACCATGCTCATAACAAAACATACTTTAATCTACTGTTTAACTATATTATTTAAGGACAGATTTTTCAAGCTTTAACTCTAGGAGTGTTACGTGCTGGCCCAGGGAAAGCTCAAGAATTTCTAACCCCTTGTGCCCCCGTGTACAACATAAAACTCATTCTTTTGACACCTCTGTTTCAAATTACAAGTTGCCTCTGTTCCCATTAAACTGTTGCAAGAGATAGTGAAAAGTGAATCAAAGTGCTTAAAAAGAAAATATTTCACTACAGCTTTTTGAAAACACAGTCAATGGGATTCAGAAGCAGGCACGTAAATAAGCACACACAAATTTCAAAGCTTCCTCTAGGGCAGAACCTCCCTTCAGGCCCTTGGCTCCCTCTGCCACCCACTACAACCAACACACAAGCAAAGTGCTTCAGCATGGCCAAGAGCTCAGGCTGCCGGAAAGGACATGTCAGTAACCCCACCAAGGTAGACCAAAAACCCTGACATGGACATTGGGAGGTGAATGAGAGAAATTGATGGAAAAGATTCTGGTTATGAGAATAAACACGTTTCCTGCTCTTCACATCTATACGTAAATTTAAAAGTCTAACATAGAAGAAAATAATTCTACTGAGGGAAGAAAAGAAAGAATATCAAATGCCATTGAAATCACTGGGCCTTAACTAGATCCATAAACGCTCTCCTCCATTAGGGTCTTCTTATACTAGGAATTTCTTATACTTTGAATTTCTGTTGATGTTCAACAGGGTTTCACCTCCCTTCCTCAGTGAAACTTTCTCTAGGTCTTCAAAAATAAAGCTTGGCACCAATACACATCACAATAATAAATAAAAATTGATAGGAAGCAGAAGGACATGGTCACAAGAAGGCATACAACAAAAACGCACAACATGTAGACCATATAAGCAGATTAACAGGCACAGGCTATTTTTAGGTTCATTGTAACATTTAACACTTGGCTACCTTTTTTTTTCCCTTTAAAAAAAAAAAAGGTGGTTTTCTTAAAAGCAAAACAAAACAGCAACAACAAAAAACAAAAACAAAAAACACTTATTACCTGGGCACTGGTGAGAGAGGTTGAAGCTTCAAGCAGTGGAGGTCCCACTTCCTGAACTGCTGGGACTGGATCCATCGCTCAGTGTTTTTTACCATGTTCTGTTTTTAAACAAGAAAACAGCACACACCAGCTGCATCATAAATGCTGAACACTAATTTCAAGTGATCTCAAGAGAATGTTGAAATAACTTTTATGGCAAAGGCTAACAAAAAACAAATTAAAAAATCATTCCATCTCATGCTTTCAGGATGAAAGAAAATACAACCGCTGCACTATTATTGTGCTATTGTTTATCCATATTTCAAAAAGAGACAAGACCATTAACATGTAAGTCGCTGAAAAAGATCTCTAATTAGGCACTTCGAGATTTTATTCTGGTAAGATTGAGAATTACTATTATTCTCTCACACCTTAAAAAGAATGGAAGACATTAATTGCTCACTGACTGCCTCATGCTACTTTCCACATAAAATAACAAAATTTCTGGATCCTCTGTCCATCACAACACAAAAACATGTGCAAGCACAAGTAATCTTTACCACCTTGTAAGAAAAAGTAACATTAGTCTATTGACAAAAGTGCTTCCGACAAGCTTTACTACAGTTACCAGAATTGTGATAACTTTGATTTTTTAATTTATCTTTTAACTAAATGCTACAAGTATGACTCACCTGAACTGATTAAGAGTTACTATTAGAATGGAAGGCAGGTAGGATTTTCAAAATAGCAAAACAAAAATTAGAAAATTTAAATTGTGGAAGCAATTTCTACAACTCACAGGAAGAGCAACAAATGTACAACGTTTGAAGTTACACTAACCTGCATTCGCATTGCTATTGCAAGAGAACAAACAGCGTTTTCAGGAGCATGGTTGTTTTGCTGACCGTAGTTGTGGTTCCCTGTAAAATAAGAATATTGCACAAACAACTCATGAGGCTTTTATGAGTGGGAACAACTGCATTTGAAAGCTACCCACAAAGTAATTCTGAATGCTGACTTGAAAGGTAACAATGTCACCGACAAAATTATAGGAGGCTTCTTTAATACTTCAACTGAAATCACTCAGGAGGGTTGATATAGTGTGAAAATCAGACAGCAACTGTATGCTGTGAAGCATATTATGCAAACATACACATGCATATGACAAAGCATACGCATACTTGAAATAGAAAGTAAGGAACAACACATCAATTCCAGGATCCAAATAATTGCTTTTGGACCAGGAAAAAAACAAACAAACAAAAAACCCACACACCTGACAGGTACAAGGATTTGAAAAGCTAAACATATTTTTAACAAAACAACTACATGAGCATGGTAAAGACTCTTCTTTTTCATACTCCCATTGCAGTGAGAGGGAACAATGAAATGACCACAAAACACTACACAGCATTGCTATACAATGGGATTGATTGACAACTTGGAATCAGAATACGAAAAAGTTTTTGAACAGCAGAAGTTACCTTCACGAATGTGCCATTAAAAGCAGATATTCTGAAGAGTCTGGACAGTCTAGAATGACTCCAACTTTAGAGACAGTTATGATTGTTTCTAGTGGCAACATATCATATCATAATCATACATTAGCTACCCTAGCTAAACGTATTATTTTGTCATTTTCCCGTAATCCTCTTTTTGGCTTGTTATTCTGCTGCTGCTTATTGACTTTTATCTAGATGCAGTTTCTCCAAGACAAAATTCACATCCTAGTCTCTGTGGGTATAGCAAGGCCCTTGTCTGATTCCGAAGGGCGTAGACAAAACCTTAATAAAAAATAACAACCGTACACTGACAGCATCAGCATTTCTCCTAGAGGGGAACTGGAGTGCAAACCCTGACCTAGCCAAGCTCTCCCTCTGCTCACCCCATCCATTGCCGTCGCGAAACACCCACTTCACCTCACATGGTCACCCCTGCCAGCCAGAGACCCTGCGGCAGCCGCAGGGCTCAGGAGCCTCAGGCTGGGCCCGGCGCAGCAGGCAGAAGCGCACGGTGGAGGCAGCGCAGCCCCGGTTCGCGCACTCACCCATCACCGGCACAGCCAGAGGCCCGTTCCGCAGGCACCCTCAGCCTCGCTCAGTGTGCTGCCTAAGCCCTTCCCAACCTGTCTTGCCAGCAGGCATCCGTACTTCAGTGACAAAGCTAACCACGCAGTAAGAGAACAGTCCTGACATCAAACTCAAGTTAAGAAAGCACCTGAAAAGGCCACCTTGTTGTATTAACACTTTCTATTTAAAATAAAAAAAAAAAAAGAAAGAAAATCATCTGGAAATGTGCAGTTTTCAACTTGAGCACAGGAGTTTTACTGGAAGAGCCCATCACAGTCATAAGCTGAGCATTGCTGCTTTGAGACTAGGCTGGGATAGCTGCCAGAGAGACAAATGAAGTAGGAAGAATGAAGTTTAAAATCCCCTTTCAAACAGCTGTGCTTTACAGAAACATTTCAACTTTTTATGTTATTCGGCTTCATGTGATTTCTTTATCAGGGCAGAGCTAGCATGTGTGTAAATGCATATTGGAATTAGATGTTTCCCTTCAATAAAGCGCTTCTCTCAGCCTGCCTGCACTACGCGCTCACCACACAAACGACTAACCAGGCCTTTACAGGGGTGAAGGTGAAGCCAGAGGTGAAAGTCATGCACACATGAGCTAACAGGGCAATCGCTGGATTGCAACAGCACACTTGGGATACATTTTCCAGATGGGAGCTGGAATAGTGCTCTCTGCTTTGGATTTCGGCCAGAAGATCAGCTGAACTGCAGACACTGTGCTCCTCCTCTGCCTCACCCTGATGAAGGCCCATCTACTGGTAGCAAGTGGACATGCAGGCAGTCGGATGGGCTTAGAATGGATGTGGAGATGGGGAGAAACAGTCGCATTTCCCACTTAAATATTTAAACCGCATGGGCTTGAGCTTTCAAGTAACCCTGAAGGAGTTGGCCATCAAATCCCAAATAATTCTGGCATTTTGTTCAGAAATTCATTCTTCATTTCTTCTAATTTACATATAAAGTATTTTGCTGCAAGAGGCTACCAGTACCCACTTGATTCCAAAATCATCAGGGCAGCAGAACAAGATGTTGCACTGCTAGCAATTTTAGAATTGTGATCATTTAAAAACCTTTGATCAGATTTAAAAAAAAAAAACAAAGGGAGAAAATTCCATCACTTTGGAGGAAGAACTTTTAGCTCTACTCTCCTGGCTTACATCACTACAGCTGCCCAATGGAACTACATCCTTGCAAAATTGGAGTGCTTTTAAAATATGCAAGTGTGTTAAGCTACACGTATACCTACATGAGGTATAAAACTAGCCACCATCTTGTTATAAAACAATAAACATCACTTCACAGCCATCGTTGCTTTTGGGCTTCAATTAGCTCCTGTGACCCCAACAGATGTTAAGTTGGACGTTTCTAAAGCAAGAGAAAACTCAGAACAATTCCTGAGCACCTCAGCCAAACATACTCCACTATGCATTGAAAGAGAACAGTCACTTATAAGACTCAGCGGTTTCTCCAAGGTCATAACCACTCCAAAATATGCTTTTAATAAATATCTTGCAATTCAACTAAGTGCATTCTTCCTGTCAGACAGACACCTGTGTTTCATGTACCTCTCTAGCAAGTCTTCAGGCCCGCATTTCTAAAAGCTGCTAAAATGCGTTTCTGCTATTCTTTCGGAGTTTCTCCAAGTTTCTGACAATCTCAAAAACATAAGCATAAAGACAGATGGATATTTGGTAGATAAGTTTCTTTTTAAACTATCTTGTTTAAATCTCATGCTGCCTTTCAAAGAAATGCTATACCTAATGCAGCCCACTGCCACAACTTGAAAAATGCAAAGAAATCTATAGGCGCATACCAAATCTCTTATGCTTCCTGCCTTAAGAATGAATTTTGCTGTGGTACACGAACATCTTTCAAATGTTTTAATGCAGTTTTCCTAACAGCACTCTTTTAGGAAAAGCAAACACTAATGCTATCAATGGTTCTATAGAGCAGCTAAGGCTTGAAGATACCTTAGTCTCAAGATACATCAAGCAGTTACACTATGTAAATGTGTCTGTGAAGGGAAGACTCAGACTCCCCTGCAATGGAAAGTGGGAATTAGGTATCGGGAAGTGGGACTTCCACCAGCAGCACACAGAGCTGGGGGAAGTTCAGTCACTAGTGCTGCTCACTCAGGCAACAAGGGCTTACCCCATCCTGCCTTCACAGACCCACACCTCCACCCCGAGTTGGACACCTCAGAGGCTCCTGCTGAAAAAAAGACTAAAATGAGGAGGGGTCCTTCCTTTATGTATTCATTGGTGCTATTGCTGTACCTCCATTCCCTCTCTTCTCTGCCCCTTTCCCTTTCTCCTCCAATTCCTGCTTCATGCAAGGAATGTGTTACACCAGTAGGTTGGGTACCTGCCAAAGAGACCTATGCTCCAAGCAGATACTTAACAACTATATCCCACTGACCCACCAAAACAAGTGGGCACTAAAGACTCAAGGAGTCTCCTAATCATTACACTAGCATATCCTGATATCCCTCCACCCCTCTTCGGTTTAAGGAAATCTGAATTATTTTTGGACAAGTTGCACAGCATTAGCAAGGGATAAGGCTTGGTACCCTCCCCTCAGATCCCCATTAGGATCAGAGCACTGTTCTGGGAGATGGAGTATGAATACCCAAATGCCTTCAGACAGCTGAGTGCATTTAACCCAGATCTCCCACATCTGCAGCATGTGTTCAAGTCAAGAGGATATAAGAAAGACAACAAAAGGAATCTCTTGCTAGAGGCCATTTTTTGCATGGAAACAGCAGCCACTTTATTATGAGCCTGATCTTGCATTAACTCTGCTTAAAGTGTCTGCTTAACTTGTTCTTAGGAACCATACCTAGTTTAGGGATCATACAATTATTTCTCCTTGTTCTTATGCCCATTTCCCCAGTTTTATATCAACAGATGTCAATAAGCATACTTGACAGATTTAGAAAGGCACATTAACTGATCGCACTACCCATCTACTTCCTTATTTCCCTATTCATTCACAACATGATGCCATCAGGACACTGAACAGTCAAATTGATATGTGTATTATAAAAAAAACTAGAAGATATCTAGAGATCCTCACAGTAATTGAGGGAATTTCATAGGAAATGCAACTCTAGCAGTGGAATACAGTAACTTCTGGGAAGTTTTCTTAGTTTTATTTCTAATAAAATTCTGCAGCATTTCTCGACTAAGAAATTAATGAATCTATACCGCCTCTCCAACCAGTAAGCTAAGTTATGTTAAAGGGGGCGGGTGGATAGGAATCCAAACTCATTTTGTAGGAGTAAAGGCTGCAGGGGACATCTTGCCTGTTCTGAGCTACACATGATTTCTCTACTCTCTCCTACACCATTCTCTGCACACACTTTACAGCACTTTACAGATGATATTCTTAGCCTCTTGCCTTTTCCCCATGCTACGGCTGAGACCACAGAAGTCACAAGATAGCATGCTATACAAACCAGTGTTGAAAAAACAGCTTATCTGATGACCCCTCTGAATGAATCCACAGGATCACTGCTTATTTAACAATCCTGGTACGAAGAATCTATTCTATTTCCTCCCTCACCTGACACGTTTTTCCTGTTTACACAGAGATGCATTCATTCATCCCCTGTACACAAACACCCACTGTCAAAGGCTCCCTCCCAAAGACATAGCTTTTAATCACACTGTGTGGTCACCGACATGCCACACATCTACTTCAACGACTCATCATACATCACTTTCAAGAATAATTCACTTTTAATGCCTCTTACCTGACAGCAAGTCACGAGAGCAGTTGATGATGGTGGTTCCAGGCTTTATCCAGCTCACAGGAACATTGTCAGGTTTTGTACTGCCAACTACAACCACATCTGCATGATGAAGCTACAAACATCCCAAAACCCACCCCAGAAACAAAATAAGCATTTAATTTTAGAAGTACGTTCTTGAATATGCAACTTATATTCAGACTTATAGAGCAACAGTCTTTTGAGCAAAGTACTTGCAGACAAACGACAAAAATCCAAATTGATGGCTGGATTCGTACCACACATTAAATTTATGAACAATAGCATTCAAAATAAAAATAACAACTGTGAAAATAGGCAACTGGGGTCACAGTCACCACCAATAATATTTAATGGGGATTATATATTTTCAGCAAAAAAGCCCCATCATTGTCCAAAGTACTGTCCAACAAAGTAACTTGGAGAGACTTAGGAAAGAAGGATTGAAAGATAGTAAGTAGGTAATTATAAAGAGTACAGTCCGCTTATCTGAAAGCAGAAAACCGGGCCAGCTCATGGGAATGCACAACGACCTGATCTGCAAACATCAATGACTTTGAAGAACACCAATTAAAACATTTTTTTCCTTCTCAGTTCATATTTGCTAATCAGTGCCTCTGATTTAGTTCAACCTTACAGATGTTAGACCAAAAATGCTTACTAAAAAAATTCTTATAATCAAAGAGATAAGTGTCTTCCTTTCCTCCCTATTCTGAAACAGGGCCCTGTAACAATTATTGGAATCAACACAAGATAAGGGACAGCACCGCAGACAGATGTATAAAGAACCACTCCAACACGAAATATGGGCACCACACTGCCTCAAGCTTGAACGTAAAAATTGTTTCAGAGAGATAGTGATTTTGGAAATTTTTCGAAAAATGTAAATAAACGCCAAGTGTCACAATCTCGGCAAGCCTCTCCATGAATTGATTTGTGACTGACAAACGTTCCAGCTTCTTTTTTGGCCAAAAGTGCTCTGACGCAACCCTGCCCAGTACTCCTGCCAAGAAAGAACAGCTACAAATTCTATCAAGATAGCAGTTTTTTGGCACAGCTGAGCATCCAGGAGGGGAGAAGAGCATAACTGTGGCAGAAAAGGCAGAAAACTAGAAAAGCTCCAGCTCCTCCTTAGAGGACACACGGATGGTCTAACCCTCCTCAGAGATCCACATGTGGAAACACAGCCAGAAGTGTGGGAGAAGGTTTACTGGCTTGACGGATGACTAACGCTACAAGCTGATTCGGGCTTCAACCAGAAGTCCTGTAACACCCCTATGATTACCTGCAAATGTACAGTCTCAACAGCCATTCAGTCTTATCCAAATCACCTACACTCCTGCATCTGCTGCAAATATTATCTTACATGCCACTCCTAGGAGGTCACACAAGTAATAATGCTTGACCAGCATCAAGTCAAATTATACCATGGAATTTGCAAGCAAATTTGGATAAAGAGACGCTGCAATGACTTATGCACCAACAGTACTATGCTCTTGTGTACCAAGAGTACAAGAAGCAAATCTCCCCTGCAAAAGGAGGCAGCCTCTGCTATAACAGTCAATGTCATCGACACAGAGAAAAACAGTGATTATTTCCAGTTACATGAATCCAGTCTTTTTGTAACAAAAATGATTCATATTCTAGCAGTTAAAATTCATATCCTGAACGTCAGGAATGTCATCCCATGCAAAGCCTCTGAGACAAGGACTACGAGCCTTGTACACTGCCTTGTATCACGAAGCTATGAACGATCTAACAGCTGTATGCAACAAGTGACAATTTTGACAAGCGTTCAGTCAACATATATCGGATCAATTCTGTCAGAAGTAACTATAACGCCGGAAAACAACTGACCAAATATTCATGTCTATGACTACCAATCATAATGTTCAAAACCGTTCTTAAAAGCCAAACACAAATCATTTTTGTAGCCAGTGTGAGCACAGGTTTGGATGGCTAACATCGCACATACCCATAAATGTATCATAAAAGAAACAAACGAACCTTTCATCTCATTGCCTTGCCCAACCTCCTCCATGAAAAAAATTATCACATGGCACAAAACAGTTGTCCTACAGGCTGAAGATGTACTGAGCTCAGAGCCTTCCCCCCATGATTTCCTTTTCCTTATTTCAAAAAGGAAGTAAATGTAAAAAGAAAAAAAAAAAAGGAGGAGATACAATTTTAACTCTCTTGCTATAAGCAAGTATTTTTATGTGCAAATATTTATAAAGTTACTGGAGAGTCAATGAAGTACATGTAACAAACGCTTTCTGGAATTTTTCCTCCCTTGCTGATTTTTCAAAAAAATTATATACAGAAACTTGTTTGACTGGGAGACTGAGTCCACTGGAAGCAAAACAGTTGCTTACAGAATTTTTGGTGCCCTTGGAGGAGATTTCTACAATCTCCATCAGGGCATTTTGGTTTCCCTTACAAGAAGCTGCACCCCTGCCCCACTCTTTTATTTTTCTTTTCCCATAACCTACTCTTTTGACTGCTCATAAATCACTAAAACAAGCAGCAAGCCTTGGGAGGCATGTGCAGGCCTTATCTCCTAAATCAGAAATAAATCACAGACATTAGAGATGGAAAAGACCTATGAAATCATCACATTCAGCCTCCCTCGCAAATGTACCGCACAGTCCCCAGGCAGAGGATGCATCTGATAGGAACCAGATGCTACAGGCAACCGTCGCCAGAAGGCTGAGGAGCTATTGACAGGCGCTAGCGCGCGCGGCCACGGGGTGACCCGTCAGGCGGTGCTTGCTGATGGAAGCGCCGCGTCCCACCACCCTGGCTAGCGGAAGGAGTGACAGCCTCACACAAAACCATCTGCAGCGCGCTAGGCAATGGGTCGAAGACAAAGCAAGCCAATATTCAAGTAGCGTCCTGCCTTCTCACCAGTAAATATTTTTTCAGTTGGGAAGAGCTGTGCCAATAAATAATCTGAAACCTTACCTCATAACAAAATACCACTCTATCCACCAACATTTAAGTAAAGTAGATTAAGAAGAACCACCCATTCCCAAGACAGAACACCAAATGTTAAAACAACAGTGCAGACACTCAAGCCAAGTAGTTAATGATAATGGTATAAAGCAACTGTATATTCCAGAAAATTGGAAACCTGTTTTGCCATCAAGCCTGTACAAACATTTTGTTCCCCCTTAGTTAAAGCTGAGCCTTTAGCATTTGAAATGTAAAAGCCCTCAGTTTCTTGGGTCTCAAGTTAGGCCAGTTAAAATTTAATAGAGGGAACGAAGAAGAGGAAACAGATTCAGGTTTTTTCACATCTGCTAATGAAAAAACTCATTTTACACACCAGTGTACAAATCAATTTCCAGCACAATTGCTGCACTTCTAATTACTTTCTGAAATCTTAAAATTTATTGCATAAATGCTTCAGGTATTTTTTCACCCATGTTCTCCTCGTGTGGTTTCTTCCAGCTCCATCTCCACCTTCTGAAGTTCAAGCTATGGTCTGTAAATCCCTGGCCGCCCACCAGGACAACTACTGCTACCACTTTCTTGCCCAGACACCTGCAGCCCCTTCCCTACCATGCCCACACACTCAGTGCTGCCACACAGTAAGTGGAGTGTCAGACAGTCTGAAGCTTAAGCAGTGGCTCTAAGAAAAAGTAGACTGCGGTCAACAGAGGTTCTTACCAAACCTGAGAAAGAAACTCCCGTTCATTCACTCCAGCTGAAACACCATCCTATTTCTCAACAAGTTTTCCATTCCTAATTATACCTAGATAGACCGATTTTCAGTTCTTTTACATGAAAATTGTAGGATAGCAGCTCTCTTAAAATATGCATAATATGGTTCACATACAGACCTACATGTAAGATGTAGGTTTCATGTTGAAATCATGACTGAATTTAGATGACTGAATTGAAATTCAGTTTCCTTATAGGTACCTCATATTATCCATGTTTTGGCAAGAAAATAATCTCTATTGTTTGATTTGAATCTATTTGGTAATCTCCTTTCAAACTAGAAAGATATCCTACCTCTAACATAATAAAGGATTAAGCACATCAGTTCCCATTCTTCACCTGTAACACTGAATCAACTTTCAGTTGTCATTTAAAAATGGAACTACCAAATGAGATGTTCCCGAAAATATGTCACTAGGTCATTCTTCAGGCTCTCTGCAGTGACTGCGCTTCGAAGAGTTATCTATACAAAGTTTAGCAGAAGGATAATATCTTGCCTATTTCCACCAAAATGCTCAAGTCTTTATCCCTTACTTTGTACTTTATTTTACATCTAATACACCAATGTGAAAAAGAACAGCATTTCTGCACAGCAACTAGGCACAGCTGTGCCAGAACCTTCTGAAATAATTCTTTCATTTGTGATTTTATTTGAAAACCCAGGAAGCTCAAGACTGCTAAAGGACATAGCTTAGCTGTGCCATGATTATTTTTGATAGATAAAGTCAAGTCAACCCAAAATGGAACACAAGGAAACATTAATAATCTGTTCACCTTAAAAAAAAATTGAGGGAGGAGGGAAAAGAACATGCAGAGTGTGTCAATTTTTCATGCAAGTCAAAGCAAGGAAAATAAAATGTCCCATTATTTATTTTATTCCCTTTTCCTGACACGGGACAGAAAAGATCTGCTTTAAAACAGCACGTCTCATAACTATCAAGTCAAATGCTTAGATGGTATTACGCTGTTTGTTGACAGAGCTACCTCTACACTGTTAAACTTTTTCTAAGGTGGACTAAAATAGACCCGAATCTTTTGCAAAAGTGTTTTGAAAATGATAAAGTGCACAAGTGAAAGAAGCAATAACAAGTTCGTGACACAAAACCTGATCCAAAAAAATCTACAAGATCAGTGTTACGTGTTTCATTTAAATGAACAGAATTGCTAAAGAAAACAATTGATGTTATGCTACCGTTTAAGAAAAAGAACAAATCAGTTGAGCTAGTAAAAGGTAAGACAATACCTGCTTCAAAAAATGCATTACATCATTAGGTTTGGGATTTGTGATTCAGTGCAAATGGGTCTGGCCAACAGACTAAGACAGAAAAGGCACACCTAGCCTTGAGCTCCATTTTTCTTCTCCTGGTATATACTGCAAAACAAATGCACCTCAATGAAAAGTTCACTTCTCACTTTGTAAGTGAAGTTATTGTGCTACCATACATCATATTTATAAACAGCACACAGAATGCTATCGTAGAAGCATCAGTTTCAGGAGAAGGAGCAGAAGTGTACACTAACTTTGGGCATGGTTGTATTGTGCAGACAAACAAAACATGAACGAATTTTTCCAAGTCTTGGAAAAACCTCTACATCGACTAACACATTAGCTTACTTGAAATTCAAATAAAAAAAAACTCAAGAGAAGAAACCTTGTAAGCCTTTAAACCGCTTTTGCTTGATCTGTGTATCGAAGGAGCAAGAGAAAATAAATTCTTATCCTTAGTTATAATCATGTTATCTAACAGTGTTGTACTGTAAATGCAGGTTGCCACAAGATAGCAGTGTCTAGCTGCAGCATAAGAAATCTCTGCTCGGTTTCTGACTCGGGCTTCTGGGAACGCGATACAGGACAATTTTCATGCACACATTCCACGATACCTATGAACTAGAGTTAACTACAACAGCGTCGCATCCAGCCAGGTTGATCAGTGCTCAGGGTTACTGGTGACACACTGCTGCAGGCTTACAGATGAGGAAGAGGAAGGTAAGCCTCCCCAGACTGCTGCTGCTGAGTCCTCCAGGCAAAGCAGAAACTCCTTTACTGCCAAAAGTTAAAGTGAGCTTGGGAAGACCGTTGTGCAAAGCCTCCAGCTTCCTCCTGCTTCAGCCTCATATTCTGTTTCCCATAAGTGACCTGCTGTGAGAGGTAAGCTATGGCGAATGCCAAAAAGCAAGGCTTGACGATGGGAAAGCATCTGGATGGGAGGAAACATCTTTCTCCAGGAGACAGACAGCACTGCATGACAGCTCTGGCCTGGTCCAAGTCTTTTGCCATGACCCAGCAGAAATACCTCTGGGTACCTCATTACCCTCCCCATCCAGCCCAAAGCAGCCCCGAAACCCAAGCAACATGAAATAATGAGAGCAGGAGACATTGCCATATGAAGTTCATGGTGCTTCAGTCTCTGAGAGGAGTATGTGTTTCCTAAGCCTTGTCAGTCACTCAAAGCACAGAAATGAGACAAGCCTAAGAAAAACAGCAGCAGCTGCGAAAACATGGGTTTGCCAAAGGACTTTTGAACTGTCACAGCTGCTTACGGGTGTTTCCTCCTCCTGTCCTTGAGCTCAGACCCGAGGGGCTGGACACCATCACGTTGAGTTAGCTGCCACCATGCGGCGTGCACTGTGCAATGCGAGGTGACAGCCAGCTTGTGCTGCGCTGCAGGCTGAACAGGGACCCCCTGTGCACAGACATGGGGGACAACGCACCCCCAGATGTATTATTCCGTGAAACTTTGGATTAAGGAACAAAATTGGAAGTTTGGCATGAAGTCATATCAACTTATAAATTGTTGCTAAAAGAAAAAGCAACCAGGAAGATAAAGTATATGAAATCCTTTGAATTAAACTCCCCGAATTTCTCCATATCCTCTCGCAGTTCTCTTCAAAGCTAAAGAGAACGTCCTGATCCCCTTTGTCCCAAAAGAGGCGGCATTTGCAAATCTTCAAGACACAATTCAATGCAAGTGATGCAATGCTCCAATGCCGAGGTGGCATCATGGCAGGGGACAGCCGCCTCCCTGGGGAGCAGTGCGTGGCTCGCTGCCCGAGGGATGCCAGAGGAGAGGTCTCACCTTGCTCTGCAGCCCGGGGGACTTCCACTGGCAGCTGGTGGTGGTGGCTCCCCTCCTCTGCAGCAGGCACTGCAAGGAGGCCCCCAGGGCCCCACCAGCACCCACCAGCAGCACCGTCTTCCCATCTGCAGGACAGACACGAGGCGTTGAGTGGCCCACAGCTGTAAGGGTGCTAGCACCAAGCCCCACCGGCCCACATGCAGCATTCAAGTGACCCCCCACGACCAGCCAGCAAACCACATCCCCACAAGGCAGCTCCGTGCTCCCTCTCAACCACAGCATCCGTGGCATTAAAGGCAACTTTTTTGGAGCCCATGGAGCGACATGAACCACAGGTTTTAAGCTGTTTCCTTGGGACTCTCCAATTCCAGTAAGCAAACATTGCTCTTCTCGTTTGCTGGTATTTTATTTTTTACAAATCCTTCCATTCATATTTGTTACTAAGTACACTTGACCGCATGTTTACAGTTCTGTTACACAAATCCTTGTCTCAACAATGCTGAATTGCTGTAAGAGAGACTATTTCTGAAACACTGCCTTGAACTAATATCGTCTTCACAAGCTGCAAAGCCACCTGTTTAAATCTGCCATTTTAATGTTAGCACTCGTAAAATACAACCCCCTACAAAAAAAAATTCACTCAGCAGTTACTTACTGGCAGACCAGGATTTCTTCAAGTGCTCACACTAATCAAAATTGCCACATGAAAACCCTAGTAATGTTTGCACCTGAAATATTTTGGTTTTTGAAGACTCAGATGTCTCAGGTGACTTCAGTGAGACTGATTTTGCTGATGGCAAGTAATCTTTGCCTAATTGCCCCAAACTGTAGAGCTGAGACCTATTTCTTCAAATATTACACACAGATCTCACTGAAGTTCTTCACTAGCAGTAGATAAATATATTTCAGGTGGGAAAACAAAATAAATCAGAAAACAAAACGTGATGAGGTTATATTTGTCTCAGTCAGGACCAATACTGAGAACATTAAGACTTTAGTTACATTAGAATTAATGTTGTAATTATGATAGAATGACTCACCTAAATTTTCAAGAAGCTCCATCACAGCACAGGCGGTAGGAGAAACTAAGCAGTCATAGGCATCTCCACGTACCAAGCGCCCCAGGTTTACATCAGATAATCTACAGTAGAAAAATATGGCAAAAAAAAAAAAAAAAAAAAGCTTGTGCAATATAAATCCTCAGCAAAGCTTGTAACATGAATAATAGTTAATCCCAAGAGCAAACATCTCATAAAAGTAAATCCTTCAATAGTCATGTTCTGTGGCTAATTTGCATCATCCCACATGCCCGTTAGACAGACGCTGAGCCTCAAGACAGACCAAAAAAGGGGCCTGAGAGCTGGAACAACTAACATGAGTGCACCATGTGCAGGCAGCTCTCTGCTCTGTGGTAGGTTAGACGTGGCACGTGAGGCCAAAACGCCAAAGTGGCTCCTGTGGAACCAGATCAGCACTCCTGAGGAAAGCTGAGACGGAGGTAGTGCATCCTTCTGGGATGACACTGGCCTGCTGAGGAGACGGGAGGTGTTTCTGCACTGCACTGTGTTCACTACGCGAGTATTCTCGGCACTTTCTTTCTCTGTCAACCTCTGGTACTCCAGAGGATGGAAAGTCAACTAATTTGCAAGACTTTCAGATTTTTCCCTGACGTGATAGGAAAGGGGTCGGGGGGGGCGGGGGGAGAAGGGTAGCAGTCTGCAGGTGAGAACAAGGCTGCAAGAGCAGCAAAATGGTGACCCGGACATCTAAATCTCTCTCTAGATGGATGTGCAACTCGACACTGATTGGAAAGTTGTGCTAATGGGTCCAAACGGTTACAGCCTGCTCTCCCACTAGGAGAGAGTGCTGTGAGGAAGTTAAAACCTTTTCTGCAACTTTTCCCTCAGTCCCTCTGGCAAACATTTTGGCATTTGTGTTCAGGACTGCGTGACTATCATTTGAATTACTGAAGTACTGAAACACCTTACGTAATATCTGTAAACCAGAACAGTTTTTTTTTTTGATTTCTTTGAAAGGACCATGTCCTGACTATAAAGATTGGAAAGATAATGATCAAAGTGACTTCAGCAAAAGATTTCTCATAGATTTAGCAGCATCTTTTATTACTACTCAATAGCACATCTGGACACTTTGACTGAAGAATCCATTAACAAAATGCAGTGGAGAAAATTGATTTTTACAGAGGCATCAGCCTTGCATCTGCTCATATTATTTCTCAGTGGTTCACTTACCCATCCACATCCTTCTCTGGTTTCACAGCATTTACTACCTTACTGCTATACGAGCTTTCTGGGAGGTCAAGGGCAAGGCCCTGCACATTAGGATCCTCATTAAGCCTCAGGATTTCATTGACAATCTAGGAAGTTAATAAAAAGCATTAAGGATCAGAATAACAGACAAAAGAGGAATCTAATTACAAGGGGATACAACCTATTTTGTAATAACTTGCTTATGGCCAGCTTTGCTTCCCTCACATATCACTGAAACCTTTAAATGAAAAAAGCAATAACCTGCTTCCCCTGTTTTACATTTCCATGGCCTACCAAATTAAGCCACTCTGACTCTATTGTAAACATTTTGCAAAGTCAACACATATTACATGACATTAAGCTGCCAACAGCATTTTGTCTTTCACTGTTCCAAATCTCAGCAAAAGCTTGACATTATAAAGGCTTCAGAAGATGCTTTTAGAAATAAGAATCCCTGGTTAAAATATAATTCAAAATAGGACCAGTTTGTATCCCAACACAGACCATGGATGAAAAGCTGTCACATTAAAAGAACAATTATATGAGCAGAAGGGCAAAGAGAAATTTCATTTTATTAGAACAGCATATATTGTTTACTGATTTTCCTTCTCAAAACACCCTGACCCTAAGAGATGACATTCGTCTTATGAAGAACTGTTGTTTTGAAAAGGTACTGCACAAGTGTTTATGAATTTTGGGTATTGAACCAGATGCAAGTTCAAACATTTTATAGTTTGTCACATTCAACATCTGAGTCTACATTAACTGCCCTCGATTGCTTCCTATCTAAAGTACAATACTGATCCCTAGTGATACGTGCTGTTCTGCAGCGGCCATGAAGAATATAATGGAATAAAGCGGAAATTTTCTCTTGTGAGAAATGTCATATAAGCACATCTTTCCATTATTCAAACAAAATCAGTGTGCAGTCACCACAAAGCTGTATAATTTAACTGGATTAATATCCAACAGAAAATGAATAAGAATTTTTCCCTTAGCTAATGCCATGCCTTCCTAAAACACTTTGCATGTGAACTGTTCAATATAACCGTGAACTATACTGCCCAAACACTTGACATGCAACCGACATTATCAACATAATCAACGTTATGTGGGGGAATTCGGCAGGGGTTATACCATCTGTGACACCGAACCACAAGAGCGTGCTGTGTTCCTGTTAGTGAAGCTTGTACTCGCATATCACCCGTATACAGATGTCCCTTGTAGTTTGCTGACTTCTGAGATGGATAGAGGCATACATATCACATGTCTATGTCACGTGACAGAAAAAGGGCCGGTAGATACTCTAACAGAACGGATGAGCATATACATCACATGATGGATGTAAAAACATCCACATTTCCTTTAAAAGTCCTGAGATGCTTCCAAATGTACCTGCCTACTTGAGACGTAGGCTGCGGGAGCCTACACAGCAACCAAAGGCAATGTAGTTCATACAAGGCCTGAATCTAAGGATCTTTGAACAGATTCCTGCCTGCCTCCTGGGAAAATGCTGTCATTTATTTTTTCCATTATCACTGCATTTACAATGCTTACAACTCATGCAGGGTAAGCAGTCTTGTATTAACCTGCCCGTCCTGTACACAGGTAGCTGTGGCAGAACAAGAAGCGTAAGGTACTGAAATGCCTCTCATCTTCCCCAACCACAGAAAGCAAGCTAACCAGAATTTTAGCAGATGGAAAAAACATCATCAGCGAGCAAACAGGCAAGGTAAGCAAACCATAAGCAACTTTTTTAAAAGTAGCTTACCTCAAATAACAAAAATAGCCTGTTTCTCTCCTTACATACACAGTTCAGCCACTTCCTAAGATATTACTCCAACATAACAGCTGCCACTGCTCCATACTAAATTTCACCTATTTCCTAGTGTGTTACTCAGCAGATAAAATTCATTTACTAACAACAAAGTGTATTTGATCTTCATTTCAAAAGCCCATCTTTCTTACATGGCTAGCTGACTACTCATCATCCACAAAACTGGACTCCTAAAGTTAGTCAATATACGGAATTTATAGCCAATACAAAGCTGTAAGTTCCTCTCAATATATGTGGAAGCCTCTTCCAGGCATGAGGAGGCCAGCTGAGAACAGTGGCATCTTTTACTACAAATTCCTTTCCTGTTTTTGCTATCAGATACCTCAGGATATATATGCCTGTGTATATTAATATGGTTTGCTATATTTAAGACACACTTAATACTAGTGCTGTGCCTCCAAGCTAATGCCTTAACAAGGTAAGAAGGTAGCCCTCTAGTGATTTGGGGTGGATGAATTTAACACATACTTTAAGCAATACAAGATCAATAAATAGGCAAAATAACTCAACCCTCTGCCCTCATCCCAAATCAATTAATCTCTAATTTCCCTGAGTAAAACCTGGGCAAGAATCAAGAGCTTCATAAATAGGTTTAAGGTCACAAGCGCAGCTGTCACGAGAGCAGGATATCAAATGGGAGCCCTAGCCCAGAGCTTCCACCAACACAAAAGACACCCAGTCTCTGCTGCTATGAGGGGACGCTGCAGCTAAATACCAGACACAGAAACAAAACATGACTGCTGATTCTGCCTCGGACTTCCAGGGGACAGCACTTGTCAAAGCGGGGTTAACACTTGCTACCTAAGACAGTCCCAACCCTCATTTGTGTTAACAGAGATCTGTCCAAATTGATAATCAATGTCAGCAATAAATACGAGTTCATGATGACAGCAAAAAATGAAGGGTCCTTCAGGTACTGCATTTACCTCATCTTTGCTGCTGCCTTCAGGGAGACAGACATGAATAACACGTAGACCAACCTGCCAAAAGAAAACACAATTACCAAATGCAGGTAGCTCATGATTGATAACAAGCATATTGGCTAAAGCTTACCTCTTCAGCAAAGTTCTTGTTTATTTCTTGAACCAAAGGATCATTATGTGCCTTGGGGAACAAAACAAAAACTAAGTTTTAAAATAATAAATTTACATTTAAAAAATGTCAGTGCACTAATACACAGCTGTATGCAAAAAACATAGTGAGGATGCCTGTGTCCACTAGTATTAAAAAACAACAACAACAACAAAAAACAACAGTTCTAAGAAACAAGCAGAAGATATTTTGGCTTGACTAGTTTAAGTGTCTGCTGATATTAGCATGGCTTTTATAGATAAAGGTGACCATTTCGTTAACATAAGTTTAACATTTGAGAAAGGTGCCAGTCTGTATCTGAACATACCATTCTCCATCCAGCCACGTAACAAGGAAGAAACGGGCAACAGCAATGCTAGCATTTTCTGCATTGCCCCTCATATTATCAAACAACAGTGGTTTGCCTCACCACCAAAACCAATGCAAATCATTACCATCACAGGTTACAGTGAGCTCTGTCATACAGAAGCAGAAGTTATCAGCTCCTCCCAGTTGGCATCACACACCTGCACCGGCACAGAAGCATCTCCTGGGCAGATTTACCTGGGAGAAGCTCCATCTCACCTGGCAATCCTCCTACCCTGAGGTCCCCACCACTATTTGCATCATATTTATTACAATATTTCTTTTCTTGCTTACTAATTAGTCTTGAATTTTAGGAGGATTTTCAAATATTTTCATATATTGCAACAATAAAACAGGATTCAATATCCAGAACTACACACCTCCTATCAACAGGACACCAAGACTTCCACCGCCAAAAACATCAGGGGCTTCATAACGAAATGAATAAAACATTTCTCACAAATACATGAATACGTATAAAACCTGTCTTCCAATCCAGACAACAGGACTGAAATAAACTATTTTGAAAGGGTTCATTACAATTTCAAGTATACATTCTACATAGCTTCTTCCTAAAGATTTCCTCCAACGACTTCCCATCAGAGTCAAGCCATTTGCTTAGTGGACAGCCTCCAGCACCAGCTTCATCTGTGACTAGTGTCACCAAAAATGATTTTGGTTCAAGCCTACAATAATTCTTTGACCTGTTAACCCCAAAAAGGCTGACAATGAAAAAAAAACTCAGGATTTAAAATGGATACCGAGATCCTCCTTCTCCCTCTGCAAGCCCAGCACCGCCTGTATCCCTGGCGCGGCACTGACACTCCTCTTCTGCTCCCCAAATCTGGCACCTGGGTGTGAGGGGCACCGCAGAGGTTGCCGCACTGAGAACACGGGCGAACCCAACACTGACACAAGGGAAGGAGAGATGGTGTTAAGGACAGCTCAGCAGCTGCTCCCTCATGTCAGAAGATGTGGGATTGCACACTCACGCTGATGCCTGGCTAACAGGACTGTTAGCACGAGCTTTAATGGGGGTTCAGCCACCAGCGGCATCATACCGTCCCCTGGTGAGAGCTCACCTCATGCAGGTGCAGAAGTCCCTGCACTGACCTGGTCCCATCAAGACCTGCAGACAGCATGGCCAGGCCGAGTTGACGACACAGGCTGACAGACCACAGGGGCAGGGCAGGGGGCTGGTGGTGCGCAGCTGATACTTGCAGGGCAACAGCTCCAGGGCTGAACAGGATCCAGGTGCTAGATATTAACTTTCGGCTTAAATAAAATTAAGAAGCAGCCACCAGGGGGGTTTTCTTGTTTTTGCGCAGCTCCAGTTCAGATTCAATGTGGATTACAAGCAATGCAGGTACCAATCACAAAATTAATTCAGGTTCAGGTGGCTTGAGGGGAAAAGAAGGCAGATAAAGCCATGCCCAGAGCGGGTTCAGTCTGAAAAGGCACATTCCCAGCATTGCTGGGGAGGTGGCACTACACCGTGCCAGCTGCTGTCAGCTATGAACAGCTGGGTCAGGGGATCGTGTTGCTGCCATCACCCTGCTCCTCTGGCTGCAACGTGTCACTTGGAGAGCAGCATGAACTTTAAGGCTCTGCCCACGTTACCCAGTAGAGCAGAGCACCATGAGAACATTAGTAAACTAAAACAAGCCCTCTTTGTACCATCAGATACATACATACAAGGAATTCTACTTCAGCCCCTGCAACCAGGCCAGAGTGACTGACAGCTGGAGAACATTGGCTGGGTTTTTACCAGGGAGTTACCAGGCTGGGTGAATTTCATCCAGAAGGATTGAGTCCACATGTTCTTCAGCCCTCTCATAATACAAATAGGGTGGGGTAAATGTGGACCACAGGGACATTCATTTAAAGCACAACCATGATCCAAACCAAAACACTGATGTAGGTGCATCCTAAATTATATTATAAATGAGCTGGAACCTCCCTCTTCCTCACACAATGCTCCTTCCCACCCTAACACCGTCTCTTCCCACATATCAGCATAAAACACTCCTGTGGCCAATGCAGCAAACCAGACCAGGGAATGGTCTGGGTGAAAGGAAGCCTCCCCAGATGCCCTCAGCCCAGGGTGGATCACTTCCAGCTCACAGTGCAACTGCACAGAGACAACACAGGAGCAAGAAACAACGGGTCACTGAGAGGACAGGTCACTGCTTTTTTGCCAGCCCTTAAACTTACCGCCTTACAGAGGGCTATTTGAAAAGAGTAACCACAATTACCCGGGGAGGGTAAGAGATAGGAGAGAGCCTGTTCACTCAACCTCTCTAGAAGACCTACCGAAATAATGTTGGTGCACTGTCTCTTAGATTCACTATTACTATTTCAAAAATGTTTATAGTTAGGTTTTAAAATTAAAACACACTGTGTCGAAGATTCAGTGCATGCTGCCTCAGAGCCTACAAGACCACCCTAAGAAACAGGACGAGGATGTTTCTGCATGCACAGCTCTGGGTCCCGCTCTGAATGGTCAGCATCCCAGCTTCTGGGCCCTGAAATCTTCAGAAATCTGAAGGCAAACATCTCTCAGTTCTGCAGGGAAAGTAACCCTCACCAAGCTGTTTGTTTGCCTGTTTCAAAGCTGGCAGCTCCACTGGGGTAGGAAAGAAGGCTCTTCACAGGTTACCAACACAACAAAACAGCTCTCAATTAGTAAGAGACTGCTCCATCTTAGGAAGTGCCACTCCTTTTGAAAGATACTAGCAGTGTTTTAGGGCATTTATTGCATAAAGGCCCTTTTGAGCTGACTGGGACCTTTCAGCGTGGTTCTTTCCTCAGGACAGCAGTAACACAGTCACACGTCACAGCTGCCCCAAGGTAACCAGGCTGGCAGGAAGAAGTAGGTCTTTCCTCTGCCCTGATAGTTATTTCAGGGGAGGGCAGTGAAGAGAGGTCTAGGTTTTCAGGCCTATCAACACTATTTGCAGGACTGCAACAACAGCTTCAAGCTAAATAAAGATTGAGAAAAACTACTTTAACTCCATTATATGAACCAACTTAGACAATCTGAGAGAAAAGGTGATCTGCACTTGCCATGCGGAAGAAGGTGCTAGCAAAATGAGGGATAAAATCACTCCCTTCTCCCTACCACCCACCTTGCCACCGCCTGAGGTTTGCTGTGCCTCTTTCAGGCCTGCAAAGGGCTTATGAGCCTGAGAACTCCGAGAGTCCTCCCTCAGTTTTCAAGCGGATGGGGTGACCCGCTTCTATCGTTTTGCTTGAAAAAAGGCTACTTTCTCCACCATGTATTTCTGAAGCTTCAAACAAGAAACAGTACTGAACGCGATCTCTCGTATTTTACCTGAATAATGGCAAGCGTTGGCTCAAGCCGAGGGTTTTCTCTCTTAAGAGAGGCCAAGGATTTTCTTGCATTCTCAGTGATTTTGCTACAACACAGTAACAGCAGAGGCAAACCTTTAGCAAAAATAAACAAACAAACAAACAAGAAACCCTCCTAACATCAGTCAGCAGAAACCTATGTTAGTTAGCAGTACCAAATAAATGCTTAGGCACACACATTTTTAATCACCGAAATTACTTATGTACTGTGAAGGGCAGTGTTCAGCAGGCTGGTACAGCAAACCTCAGCAGACCGAGACACCTTTGTTTTACAGCTGCATGCATCAGTGCTCCAACATGCCCTGAACTTTTATAGCCATGCTACGTTATTACTTCATGAGAAGGCTTGCCTGGCCCTGCAGCAGGGAACTGCCACCAAATCACCACCCCAGGGCCAGGTGGGTCCTTCACGTCCATGGCCTGGGCGCTGAAGGAAGCAGAGCTTCGATGCTGAAGCTCCTTCACATCTTGGGCTGCTACAGCTCCCCAGGTATCACCAGCGGTGCCAGCACTAAGTCTGCCACTTTCTGGATGCTATTCAGAGCTGTGGGCAGCAGGGAGACAGAGGAGCTCTGTCTGCTGCGCTGCTTCTCGGAAAAACTAGCAGAAGCAGTAGCCAGGCACCGGGAAGGCTTTGTGGAAAAATTTTCTGGGTAAGTTGCCGTCGGCTCTCCCCCGTCACCTTCTGCACGTACGGATGGGGGTTACAGCGCAAGGGAAGCGGGAGATGCTGCTGGGAGCCGGAAACCCCCGTTCGCCCCCCGCAGCAGGCACGGCGCGCCGCGAGGAGGAAGACGAGACAAGCTTTTTACGACCTCACCCCCGCCCCCCGCAGAAGCCAGCGACCCCTTCGTTCCAGCGCCGCGGCCGGCACACCGTCCCAGCGGGGGCTCACGGCCACGTGGGGGGGCGGAGGGCGAGCAAGCCCGCTCCGCGGGCACAGCCCCCTGAGCAGCCTCACCCGCGCCGCCACCAAAGCCCCAAGGCCTCCCAACCCCACCACCTTCCTCCCCCTTCCACCCCCGCGGTTGCATCAGCCGCCGCCTCCCCACGTGCTGCGCTTACCGCGCCGCCTGGCCGCCCGGCGGCTGCCGCCCGCTCAGCCCGCGCCTCGGGGCGCCGGGGAGCG
>VXAL01016495.1:255226-375079 GCA_013399475.1 Chauna torquata
CCCAGCTCCACCGGTGGCGTGAGGTGCGAGTTGCGGCGTCACCGAATCTCGAGGCGCGGGGGTAAAGCACAGATTTAACTTCTATTCGTATTTACAATACTTTACAAGCTATATTAAATAAATACGGGCTCCACTACGTCTCGGCGGCTTAAATATGCACAACGTTATTTCTCGGTCTAGCTGCAGGTCCCAGCGCGGTGGATGTGCGGGCTGTAACCAGCATCACTGCGGCTGGCGTGCGCGAGTTGGTAAGCACCACGAGCAACCACCAACCCTCACAATAAAACTTCCTAGCCAATGCAAGACATGTTTGGTAAATAATTTAATCCATTCTAACAAATTCGAGTCCTTAAATCTTAATCTCCAAGTAGTTAGCTGTACATTGATAACTTCGGGTTTTCCTCATGACAACCAATGGAGTAAATAGTCAGCAGCTCTGGAAGTGCAGTGCTCTGTAACTGAGGGGAGTGATACACGATTAGTAAAAATGGTACTAAGGCTCCTTTACTTAATGATATGTTTAACTCAGTACTGGCTTTATCTGCATAATCTGAAGAATTTAAGCGCCAAAAAAGAACAACAGTCACACAGATGATCAATGTAGACATATTTAGGCTTTCCTATCGGTACAATGTTTTCAAGTAACAGAATCCAAAGCTGTGCAACAAAGATGACAAAAGGGAGTAAATGTGCATCATACCGGAAAGTCTATTCATGTTGTAAATGGGAGCATTTACTCTGTACATTATTTGCAAAAGAATGGAATGTATTCTCATTTTTTAAGCTACCTGTATTGTACATAAATTGAATTAGATTCAGCTCTGGCTGGTTTAGAAAATGCCTATTTCACCCCCTTCTACCAGGAAGGATCACTTCCTACTATGGAGATGCATTCCCTGGGGAAGACAGCTTGTAACTCAACCAGCAGTATCGCTGAAACACCCTGCGGCCCAAACACGCCGCATGATTAATGTTTCACCCAAGCATCCGGCCAAGTCCCATTCTCTCTCAGGGTTACTGACTTTGGGACTTGAACAAACAACCTGCAGGCCACTGCGTATAAATTACACTTGGCAAATCCACCCACAGTAGCTTCCCACTGCTGGGCTCTGAGCTACAAGATACTCAGATTTCGCATGCGTGTCACCGCAAACACCGGAGGTACAAAGCCAGCACTCGGTCTAGCCATCTTCACAAGCAGCAGAGCTCTCCTTCTACTGCCCAGAACATCTTCCACATAGGGATGGCGTCACATTGACAGATTCACATAAAAAAGCTGCCACTGCCTGTCCTCTGCCTACTATGCAGCTACAGAAAGTAGAAAAGGCTTCAGACACAGCTATCAGTCTGGCATTGCTCATAAGCACTAGGACTAGATTTTGTTTAAAACATAAGAAGTCTGTTCTAAAGTAACAGCATATTTGGTATCACATGCATTGGTCCTGTACACTTGGAATCTCTCTGTCAAAAAGTAACATGCGACAAGTTTGTGCAATCGCACATGTAGCATGTTGGTGTGATTACCAGAACTGTGCTCAGAAATCTGCACCCTCATAGGAGCTCAGCTAAATGCTGCCATATGCAACCAGAGTAATCACGAGGATATTTTGGATACAGAACTGGTCACAACTCAAAAGTCCAATACTAAGGTTTCCACATGGTAACATGGCTTAACAATCAAGTCATACCTGGTTAGACAGTAAGAATCAGGGGGTAGCACACCTAACAAGAAACTGAGCTGTGGAGAAGAAAGGACAGAGATGCAGAGGTTAAATATGAAATCAGAAGTCCACCTGCATTATGGAGTGAGACAGCCGACAGTGCACACATGGCCTTTTAACTTCCAAGATTCTAAACCATACAAAAAAAAAAAAAATACATTTCACATCTATTTACAATATTACCGTGATACAATGCCTGATGGTTTAATATTACGGAAATACATAATGCCAGTACTGATTGTCCTAGTACATACTCTTCATGTTAAGGCAGTACAGCTAGAAATCACTGAAAGCATCAAGCAAAGCTACTTGAACTAAGACACTGAAATTTTTCCCTTAAAGACTGGACAATATTCTGCTGGTTAGGAGAGGGTACTCTCCACAGGTAGTCATTCAGTTTGTCTGAATCACTATACGCAGTCAGATACGGGGTAAGCGCGTGTTTGCTGTTGGTGGACTTTGCAGGAGTACAAGACACAGTTTTGCTGCAGAGAGTTTCAGAAGGAGCTGTGTCCATGTTGTGCAATTTAGGATCCAGTTTCCTTGTTTGGTTCTGACAAGTCTCCAGGTCAGATCCCTCATCTTCAGACTTTATTTCAACATAGTCATCATCCTCCTCTTCCCCTTCTTCAGTATCTTTGAAATTAGAAAAATAGTTCTGAGTGGCCATCTGTGCAGTCAGAGGGGAGGTCCTGTTTACTCTCAGGACTTTTTGAGAATCCTGCAGAATCATATCCGAATAGTTTTCAGGGATCTGCTTTCTCGTATCGGGCCCCATACATGCTGAAGCAATACCCGGCACTTGATGGCTATTGAATCGGAAGTTCCTATTCAAATGAAACTTTTTCTTGTCCGTTTCATTAGGATATATGATTGATTCTCCAGACCTATTGACCACAATCGAGGATGATGACTGTGACCTGCTGTATGCCTGTGGTTTTGTATTGCTTACTCTTCTCCCAAGGGAGTTATAGATGTGATCTTGATGTAAATTTTCTTTGTTAGGTTGGCTTATAATTGCGCTCCACCTCTGCGCTGGGACGTGCAAACGGTTAGAAATCTGAAGGGAAGGCACTGAGCAAGCTGATGGCAACTGCCTTGAATTGCTTTTTGTACCAGCATCTGCATATGAGCTCTTGGACTTTAGGTCTTGGGATTCGGGCCACGGGGAAAAGTCAGCCAGCTCGCCGTTACTATATGTAGAATGCAAAAGCCAATCCTCTGCTCTTGAGCATTCACTGGCAACCTGGGAACGGGGAGGAGATGCAGCCATGGGCGTGGAAAACCTCCCGGCTGATGGCTCCTGAGGGCTGGCCCAGGCATCCTTTTGGACCTTGGGTGAACTCTCTCTGAAGACAATCTGGTCATAAAGCTGGGAATACTCAGCTATTCTGGCACCTGGAGAAGAAAGAGATGTAACTTAAGAGACAAACAACCCATTCAGATGAGTTGCATAAAAATTTAAAAATCCAAAAATGCTTTGTATTGGCCAAGAGAAAAGTTTACAGCTGTGTCAGTGTCTCAGTATCTTCAGCCTGCCAGTCAACAAAATAACATGAAATAATGGAGGCTGGGAGAGCCATGCCTCACTGGCACATTTGCATTGTCTTCAATACATTGCATTGCGTTTCAGTACATTGCATTGAAAAAAAAAAAAGAAGCATAAAATGTGTTGCAACAGCAAGCAGTCATGAATCACAAATTCCAGAAGGT
Source organism: Chauna torquata (assembly GCA_013399475.1). Classification (NCBI taxonomy): domain Eukaryota; kingdom Metazoa; phylum Chordata; class Aves; order Anseriformes; family Anhimidae; genus Chauna; species Chauna torquata. The sequence goes on from VXAL01016495.1 coordinate 258,661, forward strand.
GACAAGAGCAATATAATCACCAGTTACAGAGGAAAAAAAACTTAGAAAAATTTGCTATTAAATCTGAAACTGTTTCAGCCTCCAGTATTTTCACGTCACTAGAGCCTTAGTTTTTCATCTTAAAAGACAATGATTTCCCTCCTCTAAACCTGAATCCTACTGATATGACACAGGCATAGTTGTACTGCCCTGGGGAGGGAAGGAGCCCAGAGGAGCTTGAGGCCCTTCCAGCCCCCTGCCTGCAGGCCTGCTTGTTCCATCCAGCGGTTCTGTTTGGTCAGACCATTGTTAACACACCTGTGACTGCAGCCTGTTCACTAGCTCGGAGATTGCCTTTTAAATAAAACCTGTCTAGCTAAATGCAGAAAAGCGTGTGAGAAAGCATGAAAGAATGCAATTTTCATCTATTTTCCTATGTTGTTTTTACACTGGAAAAAGACAGGAAGGGCTAATGACCTGCTTGATGGCTGTTCCTCTTCCTTTCCCTCCTTACCCCACAGGAGTCTGACAGCAGCAAGACAGTCAGCAAACAAGGGACTACAGCGCACTTGTAGGGAGTTTGCTGTTGGATGGGACTAACCTAGTTTTCAGGCCAATATCCTAAGCAGCTAGTTAAGCTGTAGCAACTACCTCCAGTTCTCTCTCTTGTCCTGCTCCCCAGACACAAGCTCTGCTCTGGGGGGTTTGTATTTCCGTAAGTGGCTTTCCTGAGGCAGGGAGACTACTTTTAAAAAGCAAAGGAGGCATTAACCAGTGACTGGAAAGAAGAAACAGAAAAAAAGAAAGAAGAAAAGCAAGGCAAGGCAAGGCAAGGAGGAGAGGGGACAGAGTGACATCCTGCGGAAAGGCTGGAAGTGGGAGAGTGGATTATGCATTAGGGAGATGCCAGAGGGAGCAGATTGACGGCTGCTTTCAAGCCATACCAGTGCAAGGAAATGCACTGCTGGGCTTCTCTAGAGATAATGATGAAACCAATGCTAACTTACTGGGAGAAACAGGTAGCTAGGAAATGGTCAAAGGTCTTTTAAGAACCTCTGAAATCTGGTTCAATACTGCATTTTGGGATACTTGTTCAAATACTGCATCTTAGAATTTGCCCCACTGCTTAATTCTTGAACAATTCTGCCACCATGACAGGATGTTTGGTGCTCCAATATTTACTACAACATGCCTAACTGTGGCAAAGTACTGCAGGCGGCACTGCAGGATGCAAAGAAACACACAGCTCCAATTATATACTGCTTGTTTCATGACAAAATGGAAAAGAACATTCAGAAATGGCCTGGTAAATAAGATATTTAGGGACTTTTATAAATATCACAGGAAGGCAAGAATGACACTCTAGTGCGTGGAGTCCGCTGGCTCCATGACTCCAATCTGTTTCATCTGAATATGGACAAAAATAGCTCCAAAGCTGTTGCATATCCATGACTTTGCATGTTCATTAGAAAGAGCAAGACAACCAGCTCTACCTCATATGACCCCATTCCTTATGCTTGTGTTATGCGGACGGTACCTGAGCAAATCTACATGACTTGTGAAGGTGAACCTATACATGTTTTCATTCAAAATCTGAAGGTCACACTATTAAAGGAAATAACTGCTTTTCTGTAAAGAGGCCAGTGATGCTTCAGGCATGATTTCTATTTCCAGCCTAAGCTGAATTGATCTTTCCTGACACTACCCACTATTTCTTCCCAATTTTATCAAGTCATGACAAGAATTTATTGAGATACAAAGGACTATTCATGTCAGAAACAGTCACAGAAAACGCCTTTCAGTGGTAACACCAAAAATGGAACACTGATATTCAACTAATAAGGTGGTGAAAATTCATAATCTTCCAACTGAATACAAAAATTCCACTGAAATTTATAAAGAAATAAATCTGTATAGAAATATTTTTTAACATACCAATAGCAGGACCACCTTGTTTCTTCTCCTCCAGAATAGCAGCAAGATCTTTGTGTTTCAGTTTCTGTTGTCTGCTAGCTGGCTGTTCCTGCTCTGGACTTTTAACTTTCAAAAGCTGGTTAGCCTTCTTAATTTTCTGACTGTATTGCCTGGCCATCATAAAAACTCTGTTCTTTGTTTTATCCACAATAGCCGGGTCATTTTCCATGCCCTCCGTATGCTCACTGGACAGAACACTATTGGCAGACTCGTATGGGCTATCTACAAAAGGCATCTCACTGGAGAAGGAAGATCTGTTCAGACTCACTGAAGAGCTCTCCTTGCATGCTGTAGTGTCTTCAAGCCTGAGACTTGCCTCACTTAAGGTGGCAGCCCTGGGCTTCACAGTTTTAGGGAAAATGGGAGTTTCTGGCAGAGAGAGAGTAGACAGTGAGTACTCTACATCTCTACTCAGTTCAGGTGTGCTACCAGCATGCAGCCTTTCCTGCATATCATCTTTACAAACAGGAAAGGCTGCAAGAAGTCGGTCTCTTGTCTTTTCCTGATTCTTCTTGATGTAGTTCTCTAGGTCATTCCAGATCTCATCTACTTCCTCTGAGAGTTTATCTGCTGCAGACTTATGGGACAATGAATCGGAGTTGGAAGAGCTATCTACTAAGCTCAAATAGTCATTGTCGACAGGAACACGATGGTAAGGACTCTCATCTTCACTGAACTGGAGACTCTCTTCAGAAACAAACTGCTGTAGATTGTCAGAACATGCCAAATCTTTTTCCAGGCCCAGAAAACTCTGCCTTTTAGAACATTTTAAGGGGTCACATTTAAAATTCAACAGCGGTGTTTCTGGAAGCACTATGGTGTCATAGATGTTATCTTCAACAATCCTGAGTTCATCCAAACTTGAAGTAGGTGCTTCTCTACTGAGTAGGATCTCATCCCTGCTAGCATGAACGGAGGCCCTGTTTTGATTTGTTGTCCACTTTTTGGAGGGTGAGTCCAACCTGCTTTTGTTTTCAGCCTCATAGAGAGAGTCTCTAGCAGATCTCTGGGGACCACGGTGTGTTTCCTCCCTTCTTGTCAGACCCATCAGCTTTAAGTCTTCATAGCTTATATTGTCATAAACATGTTCAATGTCATCAATGGTCAGCTCCTCTGAAGATTCAGGATATGCATTCATACTGCTCACCTCTGCTCTCTTCACATCCCTTCGAGAACTGCGCTCACCAATTTTATACCTTGTGCTGGCCGGACATGTGTTACTTTCACCAGCACTGCTGGCCCGCCTAACAATTTTGTTATGATTGGTGCTGGTAGTTTCATTTTGATGCACTACCCCCAAGTGCCAGCTGCATGGCCGACCAGAAGGACCCCTCCTTTCTCCACCAACAGCTGAACTAGTGTTGGATGCGGACACTGATGGTACAAACATCTGATAATCGTCTTCATCTTCTTCATTCTCATAAGGTGGACGCCGGCTGGGAAACAATGCCTGCCTGATTTGATGGTCAGTCCAGATGTTTCTGACAGAAGTAGTTCCCCCCAGGATATTCATGATCAGCGAGTTGTTCTGGGGTGTGCTGAACTGTCTAGGCGACTGTGACTGTCTAGCTGGGCAGGAAAAGGGAAGATCAGCATTCAGCTGGGTCGACTCTTCATCTGAAGGGTCCTTGGAGCTCTGTGGAGATTTGAAATATGCAGGTAATGTTAGCCTATCCCCTGCAATAATACAAAGTTGCCCTCCGTTCACAGGACTGCCATAGTACTAGGGTGTCCTGCAGCATGAAGTCAGGTGGAGATGGGTAGGGTAAGCAGGCTGCTTGCTGGAGAGCCAGGGAACCAGGGTGACAATGCCAGACTACTCTGCCTCCTAATCCTTCCCCTGGCTCGGAGTTCACTCTTGGCATTTAATATCGTCTTACTTCAAATACAAGACACTGGGTCATGCTAAAGCATGAGTAATTAAAGGCAAATTTATTTGGCAGGGGTTAGATTAAACCTTTCATGCTAACTCTGCAGTTTCACAATTAGATTAAGCTAATCTGACTCTGGGCTTGTGCCAAAAATTCTGTTCTCCTCCCTTTCCCATTGCCTATGACCCTAGCAGAAAGGTATGTTATGCTCTCTAGCACATGACACTGAAAATTTTTCAATTTCTTTTTGGAGTAAATTTTCATCCAGCTCAGCTAGCAGATCTAATTAACAGCAAGGTCACGTGCCTGCTAATGCTAACATGAAGGACGCTTTAGGTGTACCTGGGGGAGAGAGAGATTACTTCTTTTGGCTTAAGTTAATGCAGATTTTTTTTTTCCTGCCCCCAAAAGAATTCTCTTTGAAGTCCATAGAGATGAATATTAATACATGAAAAACACAAGATGACTTATTTGTCTGCTTTGGANAAAAAAAAACAGATTTCTTTAACATATCAATGATGCATAGCAAAACAGAAGTAGGAAAAAAAAATTATATACCTCCATTTCACACTTGTTGAGATTAACACTTCTCCGTTTTTCAACATTTTCAGCAGCTTGACTATTAAGTCTTTTCCTTCCTCCTTTTGATTTCTGTAGTGAATTTTGTTGCGTTCCCTGTGATTTAAAAGAAAGGAGCAAGGGAGGGGTATTAAAATCCAGTGCTTTGTACAGCCTTGTTCAAAAGAATTACTAAGCAGCTAGATCAGCAGAGCCAGGTCAGGTATCCATAGCTGGAGGATGCAATGCTCATGAGTAGTCAGCACACAGGAATGATTCAGTGTCTAGAAAACTTTCTTTACAATAACCAATTAAACTAAGTCAATCTGCACAGCTTGTCAAAAGGGGATGACAGCAGAATGTGTGTAACATAACACAGATGTAGAAGGCTACAATGGAACTGGACTAGGGAAAGGGAAGTAAAATATTTATAAAAATAAAAAATAAAATATTTATACGGAGAAGAAGTTGCAAACACTTGTAACACATTCATGCCTCCTTGCAGTCTTACAGATACTTTTAATCCCCCTTCCATCCTCTCCAAGACAAAAGGATTTTCTTTCCTCTTTTTCCCTACCTGTTCAGATTCTTCTTCATCATCAGCATCAGTCTGTTCCACTGCAGACGTCTGGAGATTTTCATCCTGATCGCTGCTGTAGGCTGGCTCAATGGACTCTTGAAATTGTCTGTGTAGCTCACTGGGTTCCAATGAAACCTTTTTCCTAGAATTCAGCAGGGCTTCATTTGATCCTAGTTTGGTGGCTTGAGATAATAGGGCTCCTTCAATACCAATCCGCTTAAAAAAATAAAAGCACTGATTAAAACTTACAGAGACTACATATTTTAGTATGACACTGTCTTCTATCAGACTTACAGGCAATGTTTTAGCTATATTCAGTTTGCTACACTGAAATGAGATGCATAAGCAAAGAATTAAAACAATCAGTATTTTTCCATTGAATATTTGGAACTGAAAAAAAGGTATGAAAAAAAAATAATACAAGTTTTATGGCATCCCAGTGAAGTCATGTCTAACACACCCTGTTAATAAATCTTCCACACACTCCCCCTCTTAAATTCCATCCCAGATAAACCTAGGACCTGGAATTCAACAAGAGACTTTCAAACTGCACTGGAACATCATAACAAATTCTTACCAAAAATGTATAAATGAGAAATGCTCCTTTCTATCTGTTTAAGCTGTACTGACTCAGGTCAAATATTATGATTTACATATAGCATATATATCATATCAGAATAAGCTCAAACTTTTTTCATTTAGTAAATACAGAGACAATATCCTCCAAAGAATATATACTATCTTTACACACACCACTTCTGTGATTATAGTGGTATTTACAAGTAAGCTATAACATTAGTACTTGATTGTGCTGCGCTATAAAGTACAAGAATTTATGGATCAGACAATGTTTGTTTGTTAGATATTCCTGAAATAGCCAGCTATATTTCTGTTTCTTTCATTTCAATAATCTTATTGGAAATATTAAACAACATTTATGGTTTTGTTTCTTTCTTAAAATCAACACAACCGAGAAGATGCGGATTCTACAGTAAATATATTCCTCTAAGTTATGTGCTGCTTGAATGTGGTAAAACAAGAAATGCACAAAATGGCTTACCTTCTGCATATCTGGACTTATATCTGAAAACAGAAATATACACTTCATCATAAGTGAATGATCAAACTGGTGTCAGTCTATGCCACTGGTTTAATGCTACACTAATACCCCAGTTCCCAAAAAGGGATCAGATGCAACAGCAATATACACTTGAAGGTCTCTGATAAAACAGAGACAACAGCAGTTTTATTATGGTAGTTCCACCTGAGGATTTCACAGCAATGATCTAATATGGGCAACTACTCACAGTGGCTGACTGCTGGTGTTGAATTACCAGTTGCTAAGACACTTACACAACCAGAACCCACATGTGGAAAAGCAAACATTAGATTTAAACACTAACATTTTGTTTTCTTTGCCCGTTTTCCCCCTTGCCCCTCCCAAATGTGTATTTGGGGAAAGTTACAGGAGAAAAGGATCCATTTTTACTTGTTCTACAAAATACAGAAACGCTGCATCAGCAAACAGTAGAGGAAGTAGCTTACCATTTGACTTCAAAACTTTATGGGCTCTAGATGAGGGTTCTGAAAAAGACAACAACGTGTTTGAGCACTCCAGCATCCCAAAGAAAGTTAAGGGTATCTTTTTATAATACGGATACCAAAATTTAAGCTTCTGGGCCCATGCAGGAAAGCCAGATTTTCTGTTCTTTATCACTTAGCTAACTCACACTCTTGGAAAAAAAAGTATTTGTTGAAATGTTAAACCTACAGCTGTTACCAAAGTACATACATGTTCCTAATGCAATAGCAGCTGCTCTCCATACAACAAGCCAAACACACAAATTTTAAACCCACATTAAGATTCCTGCTTTCAAAAGACTTGGTCCTTATCTATGCTATTGCTCTAAGTTGCTGGAGGTTTCCTATATTCAAACTAGAAATACGTATGAGATACAGAGACATATGTATGAGGCACTTTAAGCAGTGCTTTGAAAGTGTAAGTAGCAGAAAGTTACACAGGAGTCCATTCAATCAGTATTTTGTGTTACTCTTTTTATAGGCAAAACAACATCCATGGAATTTTTCACCTCAGAAAAGTCTGAAAAGTATTAAAATTTGCTTTCTTGATGCAAATTCTGCTACAGAAATAAATCACTACATCAGTACTCTCATGAACCTTAAGTCATTCCCAATACACAGTGTTACACATTCCAAGTTGGAAAGGTCTTTAAGTAGTTGACTACAGTGACTGTGGTATGAAGTCACCCAACTACACAGACATTTGTAATGGCTTCAGGAGGAAACTAACAGTAATTATGTTTGAACTAGGAGAAAGAAAAACAAAAGTCAACATAACCATCCCTCAAATCTCTATTATGTGTAAATTAGAGATTACAGTAAGTAAAGGTAGCAGTTACATTTTGAAATGACAAGCCTATCATAATCAGGATGGAACCATTTCTGAGACAGTAGTTACTTGAGGGTGGGGGGAAGAAAGGTCAGTCTTAAATAATGTGACTGGCTTCCAGCATATGCATTCTTCTGTCCATTAGAAAGTATCAATTGTTCTTTATGCATCCGCCATTAGGAATGTATATTCATGACACGAAATGCAAATGGTGGATAAAAAATAAATAAATCACACAAGCAACAAATGGTTAATAAGACCTTCTGTGTGTATATCAGAGTTACTGTGCTCTGCAAAATCTCAGTGGAGTGCAAGTTCCAGACTGATTCCATGTGCCCAGTCTCCACCAAGCCTAAACAACCCTGCTTGCTTTTTCTCATCATCTTGGTAGTAAAAGAGTTTATTCACCTGATTTTCTTCTCACTCTGTGTTGAGTAGTGCCTTCTTTAGGCTGGTACGGTGATTTCATTTCTCCCTCAGGGCTATAATGAAACCCTGGGTGATCTGTGGAATAAGCAGAGGCAAAGGAGCGTTATTTCACACATCTCAGCAGCTCTTTGGAGGCAGTGCCATCTTCCCTTTGTGATTCACACAACGGCACTTCATTAGAGCCTGAAGCAAAACAAGTGAGGTATGCTGTTGCAGGGTAACTTAAGCACCTAGCCATAGAAACATTTTACCCATTTAATTGCGCCTTGCTCCAGATTGCTAAACCAGCAACACTGGTGGCAGGATCATCATGTTTAATTGTGTGCCAGCATCTCAGTCTGAGCCGTCCTGACTCATTCTCTGCAACAATAACTACATAAATAAATAATAATTCTGCTTTACTCCAAGACTTCCTCAGCATTTATATTGTGAGACGATTGTTCTCATTTCCCTACGCCGCCAGGGATCATTGGCAACATGAAGAGCTAACACAGCTTGCACTGGGAAAGGCAGCAAACAAGAGATGCAACAGAAAGGACGGCGCAGATGGGGCTGGATTCAGAACACAAGGCAGCAGCATCACGTGTGCTCCCTAACTCTGGCTCCTAGGACAGGCACAGACAAACTCTTCAGCCGAACTTCTGGAAAGCGCAAGCTTGCTGAGTCCCAGCACGAAGTTTTCTCGGTGCTGTACCACGGGTGCATTTGGTTTCCACCATAGCCACGAGTCCAGCTGTTGTACCACCTGTGGCCCAGAGGACAGCCAGCCACGCTGCTTCCGCAGGGGCACTGGGTGCCCTTGCTGGGCTTCCAGACAGACTGTGCACAGTGCAATAAACAGCGGGCAGCTGCCCTCACCCACACCGGCTCCAGGTTTGCCAGCATAAGGAAGTCATAGCAGCGCTAGGTACCTCAGACTGCATTAGCTTATTCCTAGCCCTTCAGTGGGTCCTAGCCAGCAGGAGTGTACGCTACAAAAGCAGGAAAGATCATGCATTCAGTCAGCATAGAATAAGCAAAACAGAATAGACCTTCTGTAAACACTGCTCAGTCTGCTTCTCCTTGCTAATCATGAGACATAACTTGCTGGTTGTAGATCTGTCAACTCGATGCCTACAGAGTTCCACAGGATCTGCATACAATTTTGTTTTTTTCCAGCAAGGTCATAATTCAAGGAACATAAGCATGGCCTTCTCCCATGTCTGTTGAAACCAACAGTCAAAGCCAAACTTTGGAAGACAGTTTTGTTCATTTTTTAAAGTGAAAGTGAAAAACAACCAACTTACGTATAGCATCCATTTCTAGAATTGCCTGTTTGGCCTGAAAGAAAAAAAAAAAAAAGGAAAAAATGAAATTATAAATACAAGGACAAATTATGTTGCATATCACAGATAGCAGTGAGTTTATATGCAGGCAACAGCAAGTTTAATTTTTGAACTAATAAATATTGCTAGCATTGTTATTTTCTGTCTTTCTCAAGTATGCTGCATGTGTTACATATGTGAGGAATTTTGCTGGCAGGAGCTTTCTGGAGCTTATCTTCAGAGCACCACACAAAAACCTATTGTTCACTGCACATGACAGCTCTGTCTTGGTCATCTACCAAGTTCTGTCTTGGCCATCTACCACTCTGGCAGTGCAAGAGGAGGAGCGCATACCTATGGCACCCACTGGGATGAGGAATTTCTGGAGGATGTAGTGATGTACATCTTACCCCAAAAACTACTTTGGCATCACAGATAGGGGCTGTGCTGTGCTGAGATCATTCTGCACACTCTGGCTCTTCTCCACAGGGACGGCAAACCTCTGGAGGCCTCTCAACAAGCCCCAGAATTTAGAGCCATCGATACACCTCTCCATATTCTGCTAGGACTGGCACCAAACTAGCCCTAATATCTAGGAGTTACACAAAAACTTCCAAACATAGGTTTTTGTTTGTTTGTTTGTTTGTTTGTCTTGGGGATACATGCAACATTTCCTCCCTAAAAACAAAATAGTTTAACTCTTTTATTAGTTTTGCAATTCTGATGTTGGCACAGAGCATCTTGCTTCCTTTAAGAGTTTCCTTGAGGAACGGCTGTTAAAAAAATCATCATTTTGTTTAAGTAAGATTGAACCAAGACAAAAAGCTAACATCTCATGATTACTTAAAATTTGACACATTTCTTTAGGAAAAATAACCAGGATGTTTTATCAAGTGTACCAGCTATTAAGTAAGAAAATAAACTAATAAAACATAATATCCCAGATAACCTACTTGACCGTCTATGGGTGCAGTTCAGTGATTTTCCACCAGGTGTCATATGTGGACTACTATTAAATCCCTCCAAAGCTGGGCAGAGGGAATTCCCATGAATAGGAAGCACAGATTTATCAAAAAATATGTGCAGACAGCCTGAGATTTATTTAGTTGGGCTTTTCCTTCCTCAAATGAAATTACTTCTCAGAGCTGAAAACGGCATTATGATGCATTTTGGTGATACATTTTTTTTTCCATGGATAAAAAAAATCCGTTGAGGAAGAAAAGCTCAATACAAAAGCTGAAGTCATGCTGAAACATTTATTTTTACAATCTAATAAACTGCAACGAGTATTCACACTGTAAGCATGGGTACCAGCATAAACATTGTATCTTCAGTCTGTCAACAAAAAAATATGAGAAGAATTACTAATAGCAACTGCCAGGATTTCTTTCTCCTATAACTCCCTTTTTGTTCAATTGTTGAAAATGTTAGTTAATACACCTATTGTATGTCAGTCACAGGTAACATTTTTTTAGCCATTACAGCATAAAAATCAGTGAAAAAATTCAGTGAAACTGATCAGTGAAAATAATACTAAAAAAAAAAAAAGAAGAAAAGCAGTAAAAACAGTGAAAAAAATTCAGAAAAAATCCTGCTTCCAACATGAGTCAGTGGCAGGTTTGTCATGGCAAGAGTAAACTAGGATATTGTGTGAGGTATAATAAGTTACACTGGGAAACATCACCTAGAGGTCTAAGACAGGATTTCATAAATACAAGGTCTGTGGTATCAGTAGGTATCTGACAACTATTATGAAATGCAGAATTGTGCCTCATTTTCTCTGGCATAAAGCTTTCTAGCTGTCTCACAAAAAAGGGCCCAGGTGTCCCAGCTAAGGATGGAGGATTCAGGATGGGCGTGTGTATTTGTAAAGTGAAGAGCATGCCACAAACGCCTTCATTGCTATGGTATCTAACCAAGACAGATTAAAAACTACCTAGGTAATGTCTACACATGCTGCAATTAGCACACCTCAGTGTTGTGCCGACAGGCAGTCTCAAGCCAAGGTATGCTCTTCCAGTAGAGATTTCTGACACTGCATCTCTGTTACTCACGTCTTAGTGGGCAAATCCTAATGTGGACAGCAATGCTGCTAACCCAGTTAAATTCTTCTACTCCTGTACCAAGCTCAGAAGACACTTTCAGTGGAATTTTCCCATTGACTTTGAGGAACTTTTAAAGACATAAGGAAACAACATCTCCTGGAGTCTAAACTTTCTTTAAATTGCAAGGCATCTTACAGCTAACAAGACTGTCGTAAGTTACATGCACATTCAAGGAGCTGGGTTTTATTTATTTATCTATTTATTTATTTATTATTTTTACCTTGGCAGGAATTTTAGCAGGATGATTTTCTAGAATTAACCTCTTCAAGTGAAGAATCCAAAGCCGTTTGTCTTGCTGCGATTTTGCCTGACAAAAAAAGTTCAGCACCATGAGAAACAGCGTTACTGCACTATGCGGGTTCAGGATTGGCATATGGTCATCAGTCAGGCTATCCAGTGGGCAGGGAGTTTTCTGTCATACCTGAACGGTATGCTGCATCTTGGGATTTTTGTAGTGGAAGACACTAAAGCTGAGTGGCTCCTTTGGTATTACTTCAACAAGCATAAGATTCCCACACTGCAACAAAGAGAGGCAGCACTTGAACCATTGAGGAGTTTCAGAGAGATCTACAGACAGCACATGGCCATTTGCTCTCTGACATACCAGTATGTGAGCTTTGTATGCAAACATTTCATCTCTCTTTTTCGTAATTAGCAGCAGCTTGTCGAAGAGGAACAACGTGCGCTCATTTTTGGCTCGCTGAATGCGGAAAGTTCCTTCAAGAACCAGTTCCCCATAACTGGTGAGATCTGGTCCCTTCCAGTTAGTGAGCAAACTCTGTATCTCCTGCAACAGATCAAAGACGAACAACCAACGTTCATGTCGGAGGTCTTACTTAAAGATTCAAAGAACAGTCTGCTGAGGCCATTCCTGCTCTCCCATATAACATTCAGCACTGCAAAGTCACTGTATGCTGGTACTGAAGTTGTTAGGTTATGTACACATCACAGCCAGGTGCTTCCAGACCTGATGCTAAGCGCCGACTAAAACATGCCCTCCTGAGGACTGGCGACTTCCGTGGGGACACAGAGAAGAGCCCTGAGCTCCCCAGGGCTGCCTGTGGTGAAGCAGCACAACCCCATCTCCTGGGACTCACAGTGGTGGAGGATGGACTGTAATTCAGTCACCAGTCTCTCTCATGCCTGCTCCTCTCTCCTGTCTACATCCCTAACGAGCCCCTCTAATCATTTCCTTCTTGCCCTGCATATCCGCTTGAAGTTGCGTGGTCCCCAGCCCAACTCTGTGTTTTGTGGGCCCAGCACAGAAGACGCCTCTGTGAGGTGTTCAGATTGTAGAGATGTTTCTCAGAAGACTAAAGGACCAGAAGTGATTTGGTCAGCTGATCATTTGAAGATGCCGAGATTTATTTGCATTTGTAATGATTTGTTTTCTCACCTTACTTATTACTTAAGAAAAAAAGGCTGGAGTAACATTAAGAACATCTTCAAAAATCTGTGTTACTTTGCTATGACTATCTGGTTTCCTTCAGTTGCTAATTTTTTCTGTCAGTGGGACAGACACAGGATTTAAGCATAGTACAACAAATTAAGAGCAGACTAAACCATAAGCAGGGAAATCTTTAAAAGCGTCCATTGGACTTTAACCTGGGCAGCATTAGCAAAGCAGGGATGGATTTCCTCATCCTAGGCTGATCTCGGTAGAATACTACACTTTAATACCAGCATTCAGCTATAAAACTTCTTGGTACATTTGAGCCCAAAGGCATCCTAGAGCATACACAGGAAGAAAACCCAAATGCATATAGCAGCACAATTTGGACTATATGTAAGACTGATTTAAAAAAAAAAAAAAAAAAAAAAAAAAAACAAAACACAAATAACAAGTGAAAAAAGTTGCATTTTAACAGGTCCCTTAAGGAACCTGTAAATAAGTCAGGGTACAGCATAGCAATCGGTTTCACCAGTGTCAAGGGAGACTTGGCGCTGGGATCACTGTTCCAGTAGTTGCAAAACTACAGACAGAATGGCAGTATGATAGCTCACAGAAGACCTATCTCTATGGCTGCAGAAACAGATTTTACTTTTAGAAAGGGTAACCGTGAACGTAAACATTTTCCACAACCCCATACATTTGCCAGCTCAGCTTAATAAACTAAAAAAATACACTTTTCCGAAAGCATTTAGCCCTCTTTATTGCCAAATATTACTGGTTATCATTATTCAGATTTATAGCAGACTGTTTGTAGAAGTCATTAGCATTCATTTCCAGAAATATGTGGCAAAGGTTACACTGCTGCAGGCAAGACATTATCAAATGTAACCCTACTCCCCCTATATATAAACAAAAAAATGGGGGCCAATAGGCACAGTTTATGTTAAAAAGACATAAAGGAATAAAAGAATAACATGAGATTTCTGGAATGGTATAAACCTATTACACTCTTTTATTAACTAAAAAAAATGCTTAAAGCAATATAGATACTGCTGACAAAAGTGTAATGTAAAATGGCGATTCACTGGGATGTTTGGAACAGAATGATGGATCTGTAAAAAGTCTACAAAATAGTTTACTGTTGACAACGAAAGTTATTCAGGGTAGCTTTTGTTTTCTCCTCAAAAATTCTTCATTCAAAGTGAAGTTAACCTTTTTCTAAATATCATATTTCTAAGTTTACACTTTCCAAAAAAAAAAAAAAAAAGATAAGCCTTCAGAAGCCCTTAAGTAGTACTTAAACAAGAAGAAGCACAAGAAATGTCTCAAAACAAAATTAATCAGCACAAAAGGGAGAAATCGGAAACCACAGGATTTCTGAACAAAGACTTGCCCTAGGGTTGTACAGCAGTGCCGTACAATGGAGGGAAAGGAAGAAAGAAAAGTTATCTCAAGTTCCATATTACTGCAAAATAAATGCTTTACAGGATGCTGCTTGTAGGATAGAGATTTCTGAGATTTTCCTGCAGCAGCTATCACCATGGTTTCTAAGATCAAACTGCCACAGGCGTACTCAACAGGACATTAAATTATGACTCACAAAGATAAGAAGATAAACTAAAAAAATGCTAAGGGCATATATGTTGACAAAAACAGCTTACAGAAACACCAATAAAATATCTTTGGGAAGTCACCTGAAGCCTGATGGCATGTTCATGTTTCCTCTTCATGTCATTTATGTGCCACGCCACTCTCTGCATTGTATCTATTGCATCTAGCACCACATCATAGCCCTCAGTGTCCTTGTCAAGGTGGTTCTCTATTTCCTAAGACAAGGAAAAAAAAAGTCCTGTTATTCCTAAATGAATTTTTCCAGTCTGATGTAATACTGACCACGCTTTTATCTGTATTATTTTGTCTTTGTGTTGTGATCTCCCAAATACAACATTTCTGCCTTTGTTTCTATTACATGTTGTTATCAAATTGATTAACACCAGATGACTAACAATGCAAAGCCTTTATGGACTGTTTAGCAGCGACTGTACTTCCAGCAGCTGCTGAAAACACAGAGGCACAGAAAGGCAACATGGCACACTTACAGGAAAAGACTTTTTCAGACAGTGCTTAATGCTTTCTTAAAATAAAGGATGTATCTACACACTTACAAAATACAGATGGAATTACACTAGGCATTACTTTACACTTGGAGAGAAGAAAAGCACCAGGCATTTCAAATAAGGATCAGTGTCTTTACACTTCACTAGAACATGACTCTGTAATACGAAACATATGTGGAAAACATTAACAATAAAGCAGGAATTTCCGAAACTTGCTTAATTCAATTCACTGAATATGGAAAGAGTTCCCACTTCCTCAATCATTCCTCTCCACAAAAAATCCTACCAATCAGGGGTGTTTATATGTATTTATTCCTTCTTTCAACCACCCCCAGCATTGTAACATGTGGAAAAATACTCTTTTTCGTTGGAACAATAAATTTTTGTACAAAACTGTTTATTCATGACAAGAATCTTCCACTCAACTTCAGAATTACAGACAATTGAAAAAAAAAAAGAGGGTTATTATTTGGATGCACAGAGTGATTCAACATGTCTAAAACAATTACCATACATTCCCCACTCAAAACAGCCATATATTATGAAGTGATGAAGACAGAAAGAGTCTCCATATGTACAAATCAAACACTCCCAAGAGAAAGAGTGTCTAAAGAAACCCAGACTGCTCTAACCATCAAGTCTTGTATCACAGGCAGGAACATCGAAGTGTAGCAGCCCTAAACAGGGTACATTTCTAATGGGTGCTTACGTGCAAAAGTAGGTGGTACTTGAGGATTCGCTGGACAGGTTTCAAGAGATAGGAGCCCAGGGGCAAAGAATGCTGCAGTGCTTCTTGCCGCTCTCTGAAGAACTTGGCCAATGTCTTGTTCCTCATGCATTCTGTCAACACAGCGACTGACCTGAAAACATAACACCTATCTGTAAGACACACTGTCTCTGTAAGTCATAGGTAAAGTCAAGAATCATTTCTTTCTTTCCTTGCAAAAGGGGGCAGAAGGTTTCTAATTTGATCCCTGCTTTTTCTTTTAAGTTATCTTGTGCATTCAGTTATGTTTTCCTTCTGACTTGCAGCCATTCTCTCAACACTGGGAATTACACATTTGGAGCACTGCAGAATAAGACCATTTTCTAGCGAGGTTAATAGCAAAGAATGACAAGATCAGTCAAGGTAAAACTTCAGATAAGCATCTTTCATTTTTTGTTTTTCAAGTTAAAAAAAAATAAAATCCTTGTCGCTCCCTCCAATTTGTAAGGAGGGCAAAACATAAATATATACTTTGTAGATCATAACTGCATTACAAGAACAGGCCAGGGGACAAATGAAGAAAGGGAACCCAGAATCCCTACCTTGGGTAGTTGGTGCAGTACTGTGTATAAATGTGGAAATCTTCGCTCTGCATGGGGAGGAAAGGTTTACATATATTCAGATTTTGTCAAACTAGCAGCTAACACGCATGCAAGACAAAGATGACAACATCAAGGCAACACATTCTCCAGTTCCTGATCAATGAATTCCCCACTTTCACTGTAATAGTCTTAAAGCTAACATAGACCTATTTATTGAATTTCACTTTTTCTTTTTGGAGAATTTTCCTTAACTTTCAGAGAAAACAAAAACAAGCAAACAAACAAACAAAAAACCAGAAAACCTACACAGAGAAAAAGTGTCTTTGCACAGAGCCTCCGAGGTCCTTTAGGACAACCTATGCACCTTTTAAAAAACAAAGACACACACACACACACCCTTCAAACAACTGACTTGCACATACCTAGTTTTGTGTGTGCTGAAGCACAAACCCGAGAATTAAGTTCTCTGGGATATGTTCACTGCGATTTTCAAACAACTATAAATACTTCCCCATTCGAGCACAGTCTAAGTATGAAAATCAGATGCCACAAACGTGGTGGGTTTTTTTGTTGTTTGGTTGGTTGGTTGGTTTGCGTTTGTTTTTGTTTTTGTTTTTTGAAAGTAAATTATGACTGTGCAAGCAGACAGAAAGTTATTACCAAAACAAGTTGTAACTAGGTTTAGGTGAGTTTCAACGCTTGCATGTCACTGTGAAATTGCCCACTTAATGCTGACAATCTTCTCAGAGGAAGAGCCTGAGTTTCCTTTCTTTCTTCCTTGGCACAAGATTCTTTCTTAATCATCATTGTTTAATTCTATGCAAGAACAAGTGTCCAGAAATGTCCCCACGTGCTTTAATTTCACTTCTGCCTATCAACTTATATCCCAAATAATATGCGATTTCTGCACTTCTTGGAGTCGTAAAGACTAAGAAATCACTGCAGAACTGCAAAGTGCTCCTAAAATCAATGACTTCTTTTCTGAGCCCTAGGCCATTATAAAGCAATCCTCTGGTAATACACAAGACCCCAGTTTCCACATGAAGCATCTTCAAAATGGACTCTGACCCACTGTCCTGCAACAGCTGTGCCCCATGAGGGGCACCCTCGCAGCGGTGGTAGCTCGTGAATGGCGACACCGAATATCCAGAGCCCCGTGCTCTGCGGAGCAGCAGCACCAGGGGAGAGGGCTGATGCTGGCTGAGGCTTTTGTTTCTCACTGTTGGGTTGAATTTTTTTTGGCTATTCATCAGAAAGAACCAGCTGAGGCAGTACCCTTCCCCCTTTCCAGCAGCGCTGCTCCCCTCCCCCTCTCCCTTGTGCATCAGACCGCGCCATTCATTTTTCCAATGAGCAGCGATTCACAAGGACCACTTAAAAAGTAAGATCCTATGCAACCTCAGTGTAAGTCACTGCAATTAATTTCAGTATTTCTTACAGGATTTCAATATTAACTGTTCTGAAAAAATAAGTCTGGCAAACTCCTAACAAATGTTTCCCCCAGAGACTGCAGTCCCCATTTACTCCTAGCGTGCTGCAAACTGCTATTACTTTAAGCAGCTCTTATCTTAGACAGCAACCAACCAAATTTAGTCTTCATACAATGCAGTTAAACAACTTAGCTTGGTCTTTCATGCCTGGACTAATTCTGCTGTCACAGCTGTTTTTTGTGACGGTTTACATATGCCCTGTGTCCACACCCAAAGACAACAAGCTTCTGTCACAACTTATTAGCGTTCACACTTAGAACTTGCAGCGACAGCTACAAACCATCCCAGCACAAAACTAAGCATTGACAAACCTCAGAGCGTTGCACACATGACACTGTGTAATTTTCTTCAGCAATCATTACCAAACTAGCTAGCACTCATAACAGGTTACGGTGCTTCCGAGAGAGCATTGTGATGAAATTCAGTGTGATGGAAAAAGGTGATTTATTTTATATATGCATATATGAATATAAGGTTTTCATTTAGGGTCTTTCTGGTATAAACTGTAATATATTCCCCATGGCTACAATCACTGAATAATGCAATTTATAGAATGATTTCACAAGCAAAGTGCGGAACATTTTGTAACAATTTATTATTTTTATATATATATACTGGTCTAATATAGTTACTTGACTGTTCTGCTTTTCAAACAAAAAGGAAAAGAGTACCTATTGTGAAATTTCAACAAATGAAAGCATTATCTGTAAAACAAACAATACCAAACATTTCAGGGTTTCAGAATGGATTATGTGCACATTCCCCACAAAATCAATAGCAAGTCTGAAAACCCCAGAAGCCTTTTCACACTCTTCCACTTTTTTGATTTTGTTTGCTACATGAGGTCAAAACCATTTTCAATGGTATTTTTGGTTTTAAAAGAATTTTAGTCTATTAATAGGATTTAGCTATTAATGGGAACAAACTTCTATCAAAAAAAAAAAAAAATAGTTCCTCGTGCCCTCAACACCTCTAAAAACTTTAAGAATGGTTTCACAATCATCCCTGCTTTCTGAACTGACTTTACTCCAAATTTCATACCGCACTTCTATGTGCACTTACTTCATTTCACCACAGCTCATCTCATCGCACAAAACCATTAGATGTCATTTACTTTTACTGAACTATGTAAGCATAATGCCAGCAGAAAGTCAAGTATACGTATTTTGTCTCCAGAATGAGATTGTTGATACTCAGATTTATGAAGCCGGTGTGAATCAACAACATACACCTTGCTTAGGCATCAGCAGGGTTCATGTGAACACACTGGGAGAGTGGCAAAGAGAGCTGTAAATTTTCACTTCATGATATGTAAAGAAACCCGATCTCTTAGAAACGCTGAACAGGTAGAACCCAAACAAGTATTTTCGGTAGACTTTTGCAGATTTATCTTCAAATACTGCTCAGTCACACAATTTAGAAGTTACTTTGTTCCTTCTCCACCCCAATTAAAGAAGAAGGTTGTGACTTGATAATAACTCCATCCCACTGATCTAAAATACACCCTATAATATACCCTATAGGGTGACCTCCAACGACCACGTGACTGTTCTTCCTAAGCCTGAGGAAGGAAGCCACACGAGTCAGGGTGGCCATTCTCCCACGGGCTGCCTGGCTACCTAGCACCTCTGCATCTTGAGAGAGGGGACTTCTAGTTCACATGCCCATACCTACTTTACAGCAGACTCCCCAGAGAGAGCACTGTATTACTGGTGGGGTTATCAGGGCACGAGCCATGCAGACTAAAGCCAGTGCTGTGAACTATGTTCAGAAGCAACAGAAAAGCCAGGACTAAGATGGATTTAATATATTTCTATCAATACTTTCACACTACAAATGAAATACTAGCTATGCTCATCAGTATTTCTTTGGACACTCATGCTTGCTCAGCTTGAAAGTCACTATGTTCACCTTAACTGTCTTCAAACCAGATTAAAAGTGATCTCTGCAGGGAGACTGGAATCACTCCAGAGATGATTTTTAATCTGGGGGCCCAAAGCTGTTATGGCAGAGGATAAAAAAACTGAGACCAAGAGTTCATGTGCACTGACTACAAGTCACCATGAAGAGCAAAGCCAAGCACAATAAGATCCAGCTATATTTAGTTTGTCCCCTGCTGCTGAATCAATTCACTGTGCGCCTCCTACACATGGAGTGAAGAGCCAAGCACATGGCTACATCCCTGATCTCCTCTCAACTCTTGGTGCACTGTGCTTTTTTATAGCCGTAAAAGGCACTTTAAAAGAAAATGGAGACTGAAAAAATGAGATGAGTGAGAGCGTAAGCTGAAGCCAATTGCCTGGATGTCCTCTTCATTAATGAGATGCTAGATTAGAATAATTCTCCCCTTCCTCTTGGTTAAGCTGCTGGTTTGTCTTTCAGAAAACATATGTTCTAAATTTCTGGGATGCTAAGTGAGAAGAGCAATGTGCCAGAATTAAGCTCTCCTTTACAACTACTCACCTAAATGTAAATGTGTGGAATATTGAAGTCAATCTTCTAGTTAACATTGGCATTATTACTACGAAAATGAAAGACTGAGTTGGCAAAAAAACACATAAACAAACTTATACGTGAATAATTAAGCTACAGCAAAGCTTGCGCTGGAACCTTTTATCAGCCTCTGACTACAGTTAGCAGTAAAACATCTCCAAGATATTTAATATAGTTCTTCTAGAAGAAGAGGCAGGCCCAGGGCTGGTAGAAGCTACACTACTACACCACGACCCTCAGTGGCAGGTTATTTCAGTGCAGCATCCCTCCCACACTGCTTAAATAAATACCCATTCATCCCTTTTGTAGGCTGGGGCAGCTAGTTAAAAGAAGCAATTCGTGATCAAACAGCAAATAAAGAAAAGGTGTGCTTTTCTGCATTTGTGTCTATATTTGCCCATGGGTTATTAATGAATTAAAAAATCATCTGGAAGCAGAGGGACTTAGTATAATGATGTAAGTTGTTAGTAAATATTTATACTGTGTGATAACTTGGCATGGTTATTCTATCTGTTAGTGAGTTTTATGTTACTGGGTGGTTTACACTAAAGATGTCTTGCTGAAGCCTGTTAACAAACAAAAGCTGTCCTTTTAGGAGCTATTTACTTTGGGCACTTGGCACAATAAATGATAAAGACTCAAATTCACAATTATGGGTCTTTGTTCAAAGTACACTAATGTGATTTGATAATCCTTACAGTATTTCCCTCAGAAGTAAAATTTGCAAGGCTGTTTACTACTCAGACATGAACGCTATACACAGGAAACTCAATGATATATGATTGTGTGAGGGAAGTATGAAAAGCTATGCAACAAATTTTATTAAGCAAAACCAAGTAACAAATTCAAGTTCAAAGAAACAGTCCATCAAAAACAGTCCAAAACTAGACTTTACAAAAATAACCTCACTAGATGTTTTCAGGAATAGCAAACATTTTAGTTCCAATAAGCTCCAGTTACTTTAACCATAACTATTCTATTATTCATGCAAACCAACTTTGTGTCATTTCACATGAATCCTGAAGAAAGAAATGGCTATTACTTTATTCAGTTACTGAGTTTCATGAAATGCAAAAGCAAACACAGTGCCTACAAGTGCAAACTTGATTATACACTTAAACTCCTAACAACTAAGATATTCATGAGTGAACCAATAGGGTGAAAAAAATGACTCTGGAGCCAGCGCTAGCATAACCAAATCACAGTTCCACTGAAAACATTAAAAAAGCTCCACTGGAGCTACATCCATTAGCTGAAGCTGTGAGCTATGACTTCAGTATGGTATTATCCCCGTGCGTAAGTCACAGTGAAGATCTAGCACACTCCAAGTAATCAAACAATAAATGGCTGAAGTCCTGTAAGACTTTAAGGACTGTATACTGCCAAAAAAGGCTGTTTTATTTCCACTACTCAATGCTGGGAAGATACAAGCAACCAAGAATGGACAACTGGAGTCTGTTAAGACAGTTACCAGTTACTGTAATGACATCTTCACAGCCAAAAACAGAACTGTGGGGTATTTTGGTATTGTTTGATTTTGCTTTTAAGTGTTAGCACTAGTCTGGATGAAGTTAAAAAATGCTCGTTAGGACCGCAATCTCCAGCAATTTCTGAGCCATCAGGCAGTTGTCTGCCAATAATACAAATGCTAAAAGCATTTGACAAGGGAACAAAAAAGCACAAGCAAGCAATGATACGCAGATGGATTTTGGAACTAATGGCCAGAAATTCTACTAGAAAACTCCTTTCAGCTGGCCAATATGACTGAGGGAGCAACTTTTTCCTGGACTTGCTATTATCTCTTGCACCACCTCTGCTTCATGTCTCAGCCAGTAGTAGTCCCAGTAGTTCCAGACACAAGCACGCAATATGGCAGAAAGCTCTACAAACTCCGAATTGTGACATCTGTAAATATCCTGGAGGCCTCACAACTGGGCTTCAGCACAGGAACAACTTGCATGACATAGCAAGGTATGGCAAAGGTGTCCACATTTTCTTTACGGCAGAACCCACAGGAATAACTGGGACCCTCAGCTGTGGAATGCCCCCAGAAAATCAGCAGATCATAGGATAATTTAGGTTGGGTGGGAACTCTGAAAGTCATCTGGTCCTACCCTCCTGCTCAGAGCAGAGCCAGTTAGATCAGATTGCTTGTCCCCTAGAGTTCTGAATATCTTCAAGGATGGAGATTCTACCTGCCTGCAGTCCATTTTGATGTTTGGCCACTCTCTCATGGCTAAAAAACAAACCTGAAAATCATTAAATCAAATTGGAATTTCCCTTGTTGTAACTTGTGTCCACTGCCTCTTATCCTATCATTGTGCTCCTTCAAAAAGGAGTCTAGCTTTGTCTTCTCTATATTCTCTTATCAGGTAGCTGTAAGACAGCAGTAGACATTTCTGCTCAGCTTTTTCTTGTTCAGGCTAAACAAATCCTGTTCGGTCAGCCTTTGTACATCACGTCTTCCAGTCTCCTGACCTGCTGGCTTACTCCAGTATGCCAATGTCTTTCTTGCACCAGAAGCCCAGAATTCATCACGGTATTCCTTATGTAATCTTAGAAGTGCTGCATAGAGGGGAAGAAACAATTCTCTAAATCTGCTGACTTCGTTTTTGTTAATACATCCCAAGACGCTGTTGGCCTTCACTGCAAGGGCGCATTGCAGACATGCTTGTTGTCCACCAGGACCCTAGATCCTTTTCTGCTCAGCTGTTCGCTAGCCAGCCGTACCCAGCATGCACACACATGGCATTGTTCCATTCCAGACACAAGACTTTGCGTTTGCCCTTACCACGTTCTCCTTCAATTCAATATAGGCTGTTTGAAGTGATAACAACATGCCATAAGCCCCACTGCAATGTGGCAAAAATACATCCAACACTAAGATCTCTCAGCGGTTACAAAAGATCAGCTACTAGATAAAAGCTTGCTCCAACTCAATTCAAGCAAGTAATCCGGTGAAATGGCAGCACTAAGCTGGTATCATCACTTCCTTTTCCAATAAAATTCCTTGTGTCACAACAGCACCAAACAAAACAGTGTGGTTCAGTTAATCCTAAATCCTTATATTAGGCCTATTGCATTGTTTTTATGAATGCTTCATGCTGGCAATACTGAGCTCAGGACAAAGCCTAAAATATGACAGATTTTCTTTTTCTTTTTTTTTTTTTTTTTTAATAGAGATAGGCAAATATGCCTATAGAGAGATTATCTAAATTTAAACAACTAGATGCCCCTCTTCTGCTCCTTTTACCCCAGAAATGTCATGGAGATGGCATTATTTCTTGACACGTTTGGGCTCTACAGATTCAAGGCAAATGGGGATTCTCTGGTGAAGTCTGCAGTGAACTTGAGCCATCAATAGCCCAGATTTGTTTAATCTCTTGTTGTCCTACCCATTATAGCCTTTCTCCTTCTCCCTAACTGTCTCTGGGTTTCCTACAATGAATGCACGTCTGTGCCTGACAGCTTTCCCTTCTCAATATTTTTTGGCTTCTAAATTATGCAATAGTAGAATCAAGACGTCAGATCAGTGTTCAGAAACTTCAGTGTTTCAGGGAGAATGAGGTTTGAATCTTAACATTAGAATCTGGGCCATTCCCTTTAAAAAGAAAAAAAAAAGGTACGGTTGCTGGCTTCAGCAAAAAATCCATCTCAGAAAACAATATGGCAACAAGTAAGTTAAAGTTACTGCCTTTTCTAAAAATACAGCCAGGTTGTATTCTCTAGTTCTAATATTCTCTATTTTAAGCTGACAAAGCATAACTAGAGTACCAATTGATCACCCACATAAAAAAAAAGGGGAAAAAATGAATCACTGTAATACTCCATAAAAAAGGCTCTATAAATGAACCGTAGATCAATAACTCCACCAGCTCAGATACACTTCCTGAAGAAAATAACAGCTTTTTCTTGATTTTTAAACACAAAACAGACATACCACTATTGTCTACTAAGAGAAACTCCTTCCTTTTCTATTGATTTGCTAACTTTTCTTGGTTGAGGTCAAAATTAGGTCTTGAAAATTAATAAATCAATCTTACTCTTCCATATCATTCTGCAACAGGTGTTGTGCTGCAGATTCTTGCAGTAGCCACTTACCTTGGAAACAAAACAGTCTGCTATAGCCACAGGATCATTTTCACAATTTTCCAAATCTTGCAGAAGTTCACTAAAACAAAGAACAGGAAAAGGAAAGACAATTATTGCACATCTCGGAATAGACATGCATGTATAATCTAGAGCCAGACAGTTCCATTGTTTGCAGCAGTGATGCCCAAAGCACTTACAATGTGGGGAGTCCTAAAAAGGGAACTAGAAACCCTCTGATTCTGCTCCATAACCCTCCCACTCTCCAATGAATTGGCCTGTATAAACAGTCTTCTTTGCTTCTTTTCAGATTACAAAAACCACCATCTTTTAAACCAGGGTCAAAACTGGACTGAGTCAAACATACAGTTCTGTTTCCTACCACATAAAACAACAGTATCTTAGCTCTGTTCAGTGCTACGGCCATTGCTCCTCTTCCATATAGGTCAGACACTGAGATTCAGATATCCACAGCTACACAGTATCTCCACGTGAACCATCAAACGTATTTTTTCTTATACACATTCCATCTGTTACCTGCACGTGCACAGAAATTCCCATTCTGATACCACAACATATGACCAAAATACAGAACTGCGTACCTTTCTACCAGTATGTTGAGCCACATTAATTGACTTTAAATATGCCTGAATTGATTCTAACAAATGCTGGCTTCATGGTAACTGCAGCACTGGAATACCCGCTCCTGTCAATAAACTAGCAAAGTCAGGTAACCACAAAACTTTATGGTCTCTTCCCCCTGGATATGTAGCCATTGGAGTTTTCTCTTTGGAGGCAGCTGAGCACGCTAAGAAAATGGTGTTCCCACATATTGAAACATTCAAGACATCACAATGACCATGGACTGCTGATCTATGCAAAGCTGAGTGCCCTTCTTCAGATTGACTGCTCTTCTATGATACGCGTAGTGGTGCAGTCAGAGAGCTGTTTAGCTTGTATATCAACTAATACGGTCAAGTCAAACAAAAGTTAAAACATATTGAAGCACATGCCCTGTCCTATAAAGATTACGTATGTTCCAGGAGCTTGACTTGACTGAGGTGGATGAGGAGCTAGTCTGAAAAACACAGATGAGAAACAGGGATGCATTACACATACAAGAAGAATGGTAATAAGTTCACTCAGGAAGATTTGTCTACCTTTAGTGGGTCTCTTCACTGAAGAAAAATGGTGAGCCAGGAAAAAGTTTTCTGGAAGGGAATATATAAATTCTACAAGCATAAAAATAAAACCTTACTGAGAGGATTTTATATTTCTGACATGCCAAGCAGGAAATGAATTCATTATAACAGAAGCAAAGCAATAAGGGAGCATGTTCACTATTGCATGAAATTCAGTTCTTGAAAGCCAATTCATTGAAAGAAAGAGTTCAAGCAGAAGAAGAAAACCTCAAAGGTCTCTCCTTGAGCCTAATATTCTTTAGTCTTACTGAAAGATGTACTCAGAAAACTGAGAGAAAAAAAAACTGAATTTTCTTCCAAATGGTTCTCTGAGAGACCTTTTCTTTTTTTCCTTCTCATCAGATGTTTTTTCGTTTAGTGCTACTTTTCTCCCAATTCACAGCTGGTTCCCTGAATGAGTTTTGCATAAGAGTTGCTAAGCCTGTATCTAGGGAACTACCCTTTTCCCCTCTAAGTAGACACAATTTCCCTGTGTATATAAGAAAGGGAGTAAAACAGAAAAGTTTCCTGACCTGTTCTTTGCTTCTGTAATTACTAGGGGAAGGAAGGGGAGAAATCAGCAATCAGTCACAATGAAAAAAGACGAAAAACTTAGGTTCAGTGGCCACTAAGCCACTCTGTATAGCAATAATTTAACATCCACACCTCACTTTCTCCCTTCATCAAAATGGGAATAAAAATATGACCCTTGCTTGATAGCCGACACTTGTGAAGATCCTTTAAATCAGAAGTTGTAGCAATGCTGAGCATAACCATTAATTATAATGACTGACTGTTTTCCATCAAATGCATTGAACGGGCTCAGAGTATTCCTGTTGTCCAGCAGGCAGAGGTTCTCCTGATGGCCTACAATACATTTGATTGCCATTTTATTCTTACTGGTCTCCTTTAATACCATATTATTTTTTCTACAGGATATGGTAATACCGCACCTAAAGATTTCATATATTCACACAGTGAGTCCAGGTTTGTGCAGTAAATACGCTGGTAGCTTGTGTCTTCAGCGCAAGCCCACAATTTCAGGGATGAACTTTGAATGATTTCGTTAGCTGTGTCACACTCTCTTCTGTCTCATCTGGTTGACAAGAACAGGATTGGTAAGAGCAGCCTGCCACTGTGTAAAAATAACAAATCTGTTATGCCCAGGAGTCCTGAAAAATTTAAATAAATCCCTATAATACCACACTGACGTGTAAAAGAGCAAGTTTATCATCGTACATTTGAGTACCTGAAAATAAAAACAGTGGAGAGAAAGCGGAAGTTCCCTTCACCTGGATATCCAGATGTTTTACACTTTCCACAGACAGTAACACAGCTCTTAGCATCTGTGACTTGCTTGTGCCAGCAGCCCAGGCAGGAAGGGAGCATGATGCTCTCACAGCTGAATCACTAACAAGACTCAGGCAAATGCCAGTGCTGTTTAAGACCATGTACTGACTTATACAGCTTGGCTTGTTATGGGCTGGAAAAATCTGATCATCAATAGCTAATGCTAATTCCTTTGGGATGAGAGAGGTAAACATAGAAAGACTGACATTTTTTCATGAAATGAATCCGTTATCTTTACAAGTCAAATGAATAAAGGTCTCATTACAATGTCTTTTAGAATGGTCTGACTTTTTGGAGTACAAATTATTTCATTTTCAAGCCAAAACACTTATCTTCTCCTGTCAGTGGGTAAAGACTTTTAGGTCAGTATCAAGTTGCTGGCTACAGGAGGTGAAGAGGAATAAGCTAAACACATTTACAGGTCTGTGAATAACTGTAACCCTTGCACACCATGTCAAGTTAGGCACTTTTTCATTTTATTCATTATATATCATCACCATACTATTTTAAAACAAGACCCAGGAATTTTTCACCTCCCTCTTGATCTGAATTGGAGAAAAAGAAAGATGGTGATGACAGGTACATTAGAGGGCCAACTTTGGTGGAATGGAAGGAATGGAAAGAGGCAGGAAGGGAACAACATTATTTGTCCTGTACCCATGACAAAAAACAGCTGATGACCAAGTAGTGTGCAGTCTAACCATAAATGCTAATGCAATAGCACTACTGAAAAACTTCGTTTTCTCTATGCCTAACAGAGCACAGTATTCAAAGCTAAAGGGGACATCACAAGCACAATCTGGTCCTCACGGTTGAATAATTTCATTATATAAAAAGACAATCTGAAAAGCTCAGACTTTCACTAAAAAGAAGAAAAAATGAGAGAAATTAGACTTGATATAACCTCACTGCTACAAAAATTCAGTGGCCAAAACTACTTTCCACTCAGAAAAAAACCTTTTCCTTTAAAGGTGAGCTCTTACAGGTTTTATGAAGGTTTTTCTTGACAAGAAGTCAACTGTTGCCACCGTGAAGCTCAGAACACAGGAACTGCTGAACATGGCAGTTGCAGAGAACAGCCCTGCACAGCATCTGCACACTTCAGTAGTCACTGATGGACAAGGAGCAAGAACGATCTCTGTCAGCAGCAGAGATTTCAGCTTGGCCTCTCTTAAGATCGGTTGACAGCTGGTAGAAGTACAAGCGTTATGCATGTTTCTCCATAGAGTTCCCATTTCAGAATGAAGTCATGCTGTTGGGTGGAGAATTTATCCTAAATTGTCACTGGAAAGAAAAGCTCAACAGGAGAGGCCAGAGAAGAAAGGCAGCAAATGCTGACTTAGAGAACTCTTCCACCTTCTGAATAAACCAATAAATAGTGAGGGAGCTTTTCCCAAGAGATGGAGTAGGACTGGTGGAATATAGTCAGTAGTTTTACTTTAAGAAATGGCTTTCCAAAAAGAGATCACAGAGATAGGACTAGCAGTTAGCATCCTGACTGTCATTTCAGCCATTCAATACAACACCTGAAAATCAGAAGTTCTCATATCTATACAGTCCACAAAAGCCCAAGAATAAAACCTCCCATCGTTGATTAATTGTCAAATTCAAAGTTGAGAAAAACAAGGTCATTCTGAAACTATAAAATCATGCTCACAAAGAGCATCTGAAACTACTAACACAGAACTGCCAAGTGGAACTTTTTCAAAGGTAAAAATAAATAAAGAGCCCGTAGAGTATGTTTAGTACCCAGTACATGCCAAGTTTAACACAGGAGGGAACTTTATCCTTGAAGCTATATTAGGATCTACAATGAGTGCTGAATCTTAAAAACCTCACAATTTCCATGTAGAATTTTAAATCAGGAGGCCTGAAATACATTAGTAATTTACTAGAGGCTTTGGACAACTTGCCAGTGAGTTTTAACCACGCTAACATATCTATCCCTAGAAGTGCCCGAAGTTTTTTTTTTTTTTTTCCCTCATTTTTTACCTCTGCAAAACCTTTTTTTTTTTTTTTTTTGCAACTTATTTATTCTGTATTGTGATTGATCATACTAAAAGGTATTTATATTAGGTAATATTTGCAATGCTGGTATAAGTGTGTCCCAACTACCAAGCCTGCCATTTCTCTAACTTCTGAAGGATCAGAAAATACAATGGCCAGGGTTGTTTTTTCCCATCCTGTGAGTGCTAGGAAGCTCAAAATCACTGTCTCATGGCTTTAAAACACATGATCAGGCTACCGCTGTGTATTTTCCATCATGTTAGACATTCAGTCAAGACAGAGGTTGTAGCTGAAGCAGGACTTAGCAGCTTTCCCGAAAGTGTATTTCTCATACTCTGCTGTAGCTGTTTTAAGTTTCAGGAAAGGATTTTAGGTTTCATCTTTGTTCATAAGTTCTAAATAGATCTATCTCCACTCTTCCTTTGATACTGAACAGCAATCCCCAGCAGCAGAAGCACTTTTAGGTAGCTTCCCATGATGACAGAAAAACACTGAAGAAGCTCTTTGATAGGAGTCCTCCACAGGAGCCCTCCAGGAATCCTCTTTTGATTCAAGGAAATTATTTGCTGTTCTTCAAAGACCACAATAATTTGGGAGATCTTTTGTCAGCTACAGTAAAGCTAAGAGAGCTCTTAGAGGAGTAATGGGACACAGAAGACACAGGAGCTTTATGCCATTAGGTTTGTTGCATTGATTGGATGTTCAGGTTTTCCTTAAACACTGGATAAGTTAATTCTTTTTATAGTAATAGAGGATTCAGTCAGAAGTAGCAATAGCATGCTCCTAAAACTGCAGATTCTGCAGGTCTCATACAATCTGGCACCAGCTATAGAAGCAAGAGAAATTTTACTTCAAGTTCCCAATATCTGCTAGAATCCCATCTGCAGAGTTTCAGAGAAGGCTGTAAAGATACTTAACAGAAGTATTCAATAAATGGAAAGGTACTTGAACACAGCTATGATAAATTATTTCATGGAGGGCCTAGCAGCTTAAAATGTTACAAAAGCCAGATGTATATCAGTACACAAAAGGACCTAATATAATAGGAATAAAATACTGTCTCTTTAGTAAGACAAGAATTTAGCTCATGGTGGTCTTGCATTAAGCTCAGCTGGGGTATAGTGCAGGTTAGGTTTATATTTATGGAAATAACCAGCACGAAAACAGAAGCAGTAAATGAAGACCACACTTGATTCATTAAATCAATAGCTACATAATCTGATCTCAGCAAACCAACCCAGCTAAGAATCAAAGAAATGCCATTTCTCAATTTATATATCTTGCCTGTATTAAAATGATAAAAGAGTATTTGCTTGGTTTGCTCCTTCCCCATTAACGCAGGCTGTTTCATTTAGTTAAACATTAATTTACCTGTTGAAATGGTAGATATCCCGAATGTTTCCAAACAGGGCTGATCGCTCTTCTGTCCCTAGTGACAACTTGGATTGGTCAGTGATACAATCGAGGTAATCCTACAAGAGAAATGAGAAGGATGCCTTTAGACATTTCCTCCTTTTCTAGGTCAGTAAATGGAGCTGCCTTTTATTGTTCAAGATGAGTCCCTTCATATCAGTTTCACATGATTATTACAGTAAGCCCTTCAGTAGCTTCTCCATGAACAGTCGTTCTATTATGAAAGGTAACAGTACTTATCTGTTCACTGAAACCAAGAAAACAACAGAAGACTGAATGCTAAGTTATAGTCCTTAGACTGGACAGCCAACATTTCTCTTGCTACTGATATACAAATGTATTCTGATTTCATTCACAATGACAGCTTAATTGATCATTTAACTGGCCCAGAGACAAAAAAATGTACAAAAAAAGAAAGGAAGAATGTCATTTAATGGAGTCTTAGTAACAGAAAACCTATAAAATCAAGAACAGAAAGCACAGAAGTGACAAGGGCTCAGAAAAGCAACCACTAAGAAAAAAAAAATCTTTTAAAACCGTAGCTGAAAAAAACAATGCAGAGTTTGTAGAGGACAGAAGATCTCAACGTATATTCATGCAGGCAATTTAACCGCACATACAGTCACACTGCAAATTATATTGGTATATTCTCTAGCAAAGACATACTTTTACATTTATAAGAGCGTCTCATCCAGTGACTTTAACTGAATAGAAGCAAGAGAACTAGAAAAAGATCAGGTCAGCATTGTTGTAGCAGAACAACTTTCCCATATCTTCCCTCATTTTAATAAATGCTCAGCTCCCAGAGCATCACCTTTCATTCTGTTGCTGCTACAGTGTTAAAATTTCCTCAGCTAAGGGCAAACAAATCCACCGGGCTTTTTAACTAACTTCAACTCATAAACCAAGAAACCCAATGTGCTGCCACATTCATGAAGAAATTCTGCTGGAGGATGGAAAACAATAAAGGAAAAGTGAAAACAGCTGAAACAATGCAAAATAAAAATAAATAAAATCCCTCAGCCCGGGGTTAGACAACGTGGTGTGGCAACCTACCAAAAGCAACACAGCATTCCACTGCTCTGTGAGGAAGGAACCCTGCAAAACATCAACTAGACCATGAAAACTTCTAAGATGTAACTGTGTGCCAGAGTCGTAAAGAAAAAGATATTACAGAACACATACACTGGACAAGATTTATTCCCTGTAAATCCAGCGAAGACAAAGGGTTTGGATCAGCCATTGATCTGACCTTTGGATTTTAGATGCTCTCATAAGGAAGGTTATGAATTACAGTACTCAGGTCTCCATCCCCATATTCTTTGCAACTGAGATGGTGTAAGCAGAGTCACAGGTCCTAATCCTACCACTCAGTAATTGGTTACCTCCAATTAAATCTACCCCTCATCACCATCAAAACTCACTATTTTTTGCCAACAGAAAGAAAACATGCCTATTCAAATGCAACCTCAGGGTCTTTAAGAAAAACAACAAGCAGCAGTGGGCAAGCAAGCAGGCGTGACCCAGAAAGCCATCTCATCTCTTCTGTGATGGACATCTGTACTCTACCTTCTCACAGCCTTTTAGTCCAAGCCGGTTCTTGAAATGCATTTGTGCATTAAGTCATCGGAACAGCATGCCTGGGACTGCCTGAATTTGTGGTTGGCTTTTTATTTATATTCAGAAGCTGCAGATGAGCAAAAGGTTCAGGAAGTCTGGTGAGGCAGACAGGATTGCAGCATATAGTACACTAGCTCAAAGGCAGAAGTAGGTAATAGATTCAGGGCTACTCCAATGACAGCAATAAATAACTTTTTCTGCATGCTAATAGAAATCTGCATTTAACAGTGAAGAACAGAAAAGCTCAAGTGGAGCTGTGATCTTCCGAAAACATTTAAGCACTGTAGGAGCACTGCAGCATCCTCAGCTGGTGTGATGCGGTGTGTTGCAGAGGAATGGAAATCTCACAAGAAGTAACTCCATGCAGTCTGTTTATTGAATAAAGATGAGTTCCTTTCAAACTCGTTCATCTCAGGATAGCTGGAGCTTGGGTTTCCTCAAAAAAAAAAAACAACAACAAACAAACAAACAAAAAACAGTCCACCATCATTTCTTTCTCCAGTATTGTAGACAGTTTTATAAGCATGACCTGTTTTGTGCTCCTTTCCTCCTCTCATCCCAGTTTTTTTCCACATATGTACACTCTTCTCAGTCTTTTACCAACTCTTAGTAAGAAACAAGGAACCAGGCACTTTCTAATGCTCCTGCCAAGAAAAAGCCTGCAGGTGCTTTGGCAGTTTTCCAGCATTCCAGCAGCATGTGCCAGGATCAGGTTATACCATGCACACACGGCTTGTGCTCTCTGCTGCGAAAAGTTCCCCAGGACTGCATCTCAGGCCTCCTTCCCCTCCGAGCATCAGATCAGAAACAAACTGGAAACAAATGGTTGGGTTTTTGCTCACTTGGAGTAAAGGGAGCCAGTTATTTGTTAAAAATGCTTGGGATTCGGAGCTACTTTGTCTATCACCTCAGGCTGCTAGGGAAACACTCAGGTTTGGGGGACTGCTTTCATGTTTTAACTTTCTGATACTGCTAACGTTGCGGACTTGAGGCTTGTGCAGCAGTCCGACAGCCACCGACACGTTTACACGGCTGCTAAACGTGCGAGCGGACACCGGGGCTAGGTCCGAAGCGCCCGCCGCGCCACGGCAGCAGGGCAGTCCCAGCCGCACGGCTGCAGACGTCCGCGTGTGCGCCCAGGAGGCGGACGCAGGCCGGTCTTCACAAAGCGGTCTGACAAAGTCCAGGCACAGTGCAACAGCAGCACGCAGCTTGCACTGACACAGTGAACGGGACCCTTCTGGTTATATTGCTTTATAGAGTGTATGTGCTGTCATAAAAGCTTCGTGAACTCATCCAGGAAACTGATGCGGTATCGGCATATAGCCCTCTGCAAGGACAACGACAGGAGCAGATCAAAGCTACCCAGCCATGGGGTTTTTCCTAATTATTTCATAGCAAATGGTACTTTACCCCCGTGGTAGTCACTGCGACCTCCTGCGGCATCTCAGCAGCTGTTATCATCTGAAGCCATAATGAAAGGTTTGGAGCTACGAGATAACAGGGCGGGCTGCAGCCATAATGACACGGTGCAGAAATCAACGAAATTTATCAGAACAGAGCACTGGGCTTATTCACTTTATTTGTTCCTTGTCAGCATCTATGGACCCTCTGTCAGCACCGAATGATTTGTTTATAACCTTTGCCTTTGCTGGTGTTTTATTGCCTCTCTGCAGTTAGAGAAAAACATTTAGCTTACTTTATAAGAGAAACAAAAATAAATGCCAGTCTCCTTAGATTGATTTATGGAGCAAGGTTTGCTCTGATAGTATTGCGCAACTTTTCCACCCTATTTCCTGAATCTCTCCAAAAACTAGAAGAGGCTTGCCAGACGGCTCTGCCTCCCTTGCTGGGTTTGACGTTCTCCCCATTTGTCTTTCATCACACCGAATCTATCAGGAAGAATGTCCGTCAGCTTCACATCTGATGACTGCCTCCTCCTCCATAATCACCCGAGAAAGATCTCCGGAGGAACAAAATGATGACAACACTAACCTCAGAGGATAAAACAGTAATTGTACAAATTGGAAATGAGAGAAAACTGTCAAGAAAAGAACAAAATGAGCAAAAATCTCTTTACGAATTGATTACAGATTGATTGAAACTAATTTTTTCCATGACCAAGGTTCAGAAACTAAATGCAAGTTCATGCAGGACATTTTCATCTAGACACCCAGGTTCTCCTTTGAAAATACGCCCACACTTAGCTTTAAAAACAGAATACAAGCTGAACAATAATAAATAGTAAGTCAGACATTAATGTGGCAATGTTAAAATTACATGTTAGAATCGGTAATGTTAATGGTAACGTTAACACAGTAATGTTAAAAACTGGGTAAAAGCCACGTTACCTTGTAAAACAATTTTTTCCTGCCCTGCAAGAAACATATATACCAGAGAAGTTCTTAGTACTTCCTCTATATAGCAGGAGTCTGCATATATGGAAATCACCAAAGATATGCAAAAATGTTGGAAGAGTAGTGCTGTTGCTCATGCACATGTTTACCAAAAGGCAGGCACAAAAAAACACTGAAAACCTGAATAAATATCAATACAGAAAAAGAAAAAAAAAAAAAAGATTCTACCCACAAAGCAATCTTTGTATTCCAGTGCCTAAACACAGGTTGAAGGAGAAAGCAAGGCTGCTGTACGCCTCTGGATTTCAACAATGTGCACTTGGCTTAAGAGCTGAGGATCTCCATCAAGAAAGCTCAGTCTCTGACCAAAAGATGCCTAAAATCAGGTACTTATCAAAACTCCAATGACATCTCGTGCTGCAGCAGGATGAGGAACATGCAATATTAAATCTAGCTGGACCTAAATCCAGGGAGTGCAATAACCTCCCTCAGACCCCAGTTTTCTGATATTTCCTATATCCACACTACCAGTAAGGCAGCCCTTTCTCCTGGATGCTATACCAAACCCCTGGGCATGTATGTCTTGGGCCATGCACCCAGTATGGGTGCAAGCAGCACAGATCAGATGGCTGTGCACAAGAGGAGCCGCTGACGTGCTTCTGCAGCCTGGGCTGCCTACGTAATGTTTCCACGCTGCTTTGAGGGAAAGGCTGCAGGCCAGAAAGAAAACACGCCACAAACTAGATGCTGTCTGTAGCCTGCTAGCTAGAGCTACGCTGACCAAACCACAGCTCATACTTGTAGCCAAAGAGAAAGCTGGGCAACTGCTGTTGTACTACAGAGCAACTGCTATAACATGCTCCATGTTGCTGACTACAGAGGCAATGCTGATTGTATCTGTACCAATGCCCCTTTTGCCTGATTTTTTTTTCTATTCCTTTTTATTATTATTCAGTTCATTTACAGATTTATCTGGCATGTGCAGAAGTATTTTGCTGCAAGAAGGCCTTGTAGCAAAAAAAAAAAAAGTGTACTATCCACCACAGGTGGCCAAGGACACAGAATGCTTGTCAGAGCAGCTCACTGCAGCTCTTCTCAGTTACTGAAAGTACAACTGTAACCTGCAAAGTGAAGGTGCACTTGTAAACAATACCCACATTGCATTCTTGACCTGCTTCCTTTGACTGTATCTGGCTAAGGACTTAAAGAGATTTAAATCAAAGCCATCTCCTTGCAATATGATATCAAAGCCTTTTGTCAGCATTTCTCCTTAAAACACATAATTATCATTATTGCCATCACTTTCCGTAATGGAAGAAGACAAGTCCATTATTTTAGTGCAGGTCTCATAATCTGCACAGTGGTTTACGTGGAGATGCCTGTAGCAAAACTTCTCATGCAGCCAAAATTAACACATTTCTGACTGCTTTCTTCCCTTCATCTTCTGTCTTCCATACTCTTCCTCTTTATTCTCTGTAAGAAGTCACATACCTACAGGCAGCTTCATTTTGTCTGAAATCATTCTGCTCTTCTACAAGTGAAAATGCTCGCTCAATTGCTCTTAAAACCATTTCCCAGCTCCCATCCCTTTTTCAAAGCCCTTGCCATTTTCAGCCCTCATCAGAGAGCCTGACATGTTCCCACTTGGAAGGCAGAAATCCATACCCATCAAGATAATTAGTGCCCTTAACCTCCCTCTTCGGGAGTTCCTCTGCAGGGGAAGCAGGAGCAGCAGCAGTTGTGCTTCAATGTGTTACCTGCATTCATTCAACAGAGAGAGGAGTAACTTTTCAAATGCTTTTTCCTGTGACGGTGAGAATTTGCTAGCTAGCAGCCGGTATCTCCATCTCCCATGAGTAACACAACCACTATCTTAGGCTGTAAGCAGCACAGGCATGTTGTCATACAGTAGGCTAATACAGCTAAATACTTATATTTTACTAATAGGAATATTTTTAACTGTAGATGCAGTTTGATTGCCATAAAACCCAGACATGTATTTTATTTCTGCCACAGATGCTGGGTATTAACGTTGCCAGTTAATCCAAAAAAAAAAAAAAAAAAAGCTTGCACTGGCCACCATATAGCTTCTCTACATGCAAAAATAGGATTAAAAAAAGAAGGGAATTTATTTCTGTGAGCATGCCTTTGCATCTTCTACTTTAAGTAGGAAAGTGGGAATTTTTATTATTAGTAGTATTTTTTAAGATACCTGAAGCAGGAAAATCCTCACATAGGCCAGAGCATGAACAGGTCCGAAAAGACAGCACCTGTCTGGGGCTAAGCCCAGCAGGGCACAGCCCTGCTGCCATCTGGCAGCCAGAGCCAGGGTCCTAACTCTGCCATTAAGGGAGCAGGGTGAGGAGAACATGTCCCACCATCGACAGCCAGCAAGTCTCCAAAAAGGAATGGCAGAAATAACCCCTCTGTGTTATTCAATCTGTTAATATGTGCGGTTTGTGACTGACCGCTTTCCTCTCCAATTTCCATGCAGAACTGCAGTCTCTGAAGCAGCAGGATGCCGTCTTGCTGACATTGGTCCTCTCTCCAGGCTCCACGTGGATGGAGGCGGTGGAGGAAGCCGTATAGGCTCACCTTTGTTTATGGCCAGCTTCCTCTGCATAGCCAATCTACACATGCAGTCGGCTTACAGCCTACAGATTACAGCAATAAAGCCGGCATCACGATCCAGTAAGGCGATGCCCCACTGACTGCATGCAGAAAGGGCAAAGATTGATGGTGAGAGCACTCGTGAGAACATGATATGAAGAAAGGCTAAAAATAGAGAAGCACATTTCAGTTCTTTCCACTGTTTAACATTGCAGAGTAAAGTGATCATGACAGACTTCTCCGTGCATTTTCCACAGTTAGGGGTCTGCAGAATACAATGCTTACAGAGCACCGTATCAACTTAACTTTCATCCACAGAACAAAAGAAGGGTATTTTTTTGGTGTAGCTATTCTCAAGCAAATGACAGATTTTCTACAACCAACATGACTCACTCAGTCATCTTATAGATGTTACACCACTGCCTCATTTACAGATACTAAGGACTGGAAGTAGTGACCTCTAGTAGGTCCCTTTGGCTTCTTCTGCATGCATGGAAAGCCACAGTGGGAGTACATGTCAGCCAAAATTAGCTGCGAGGAATTCCTGAGTCCTAACACTATGCCTTGCACCTCTAAAACATGCTCACACTCTTTGGTTTAGACTGCCTTTGAGCAGTTATGCCTGTGCAGAGCATAAGCATGCATGGGGCTGCATTAAAAAAAGAATTTCTAGGGCATGTCAATGTCAA
Organism: Chauna torquata; assembly: GCA_013399475.1. Taxonomy (NCBI): domain Eukaryota; kingdom Metazoa; phylum Chordata; class Aves; order Anseriformes; family Anhimidae; genus Chauna; species Chauna torquata. The sequence continues at coordinate 295,988 of VXAL01016495.1, forward strand.
CAATGCAGCAATCAGGAGACCTGCTTGCAGGACCTCAAGGATGGACTGCTTTCATGGTTTTGCCTTCTCAGCCGAAGTAAATTTTTGCTTGAATGAAATACAATCAAAGTTTAATAATATTCCCCCTTTCACCTGCAGGTATTTCATGCCAAAATCTCCCATCCTAAAAAGACACCCTGGAAGGCAGGCTGTCAATTAAATCAAGGTGTAATTTGATAGAGATGCACTAAAAGCACTCATAATGTGAAACTAGGATTCGTGGATCAGGCACAGACAAGTCCCTTAAATCGTCCATCATCTGCAAAAATGACGTGTAAGTCACTGGGAACAGAAACTCACAGGTAATGCCACTTACACACTTCAGCACGCTAACTTATTGAAGTTGTAACCCACTGATTAAAACCACGATCCATGTTTATCTTCAGATATCAGCCAGCACCGACTGATAAATCACAGCTACAGGAATTTTGCCCAGAAGCTGGCACTAAGAATTGCTACTCAGAGGTATGATAAGACGTAAATTCAGAGAGCAGATGGAGATCACGGGATGATAACAAACGCTATCAGTATTTTACTGACATGTCATTGAAGAGCTATGTGAGGCCCCCATCTAACTGGCTACCTAAAGATACGAGGAAACACTGAAGAAATAAGCTACAATAATGAGGATAGCCAAATGAAAACATTAACCAGCAATTAGGATGTCAAACAGTTTGTGGTCGCTAGGCAGATGAAGTAAGTACTCTATGAATTTCTATATCAAAGGCTACAACTGAGGCTTGACATCAGAATAAATCATCATCAGCATTCAATCAACTAGTGCTTTTTTTTTTAAAAAATGTACCAGCTAAAAATGTGCAATAATTATGAATTCTAAAAGAAGAACCTCAAAGTTCTTCAGGATATTTACATTAATTCCCACAACAGGACTTACTTGGTCTGACTATAAACCTACTAAACCAGAGTCAAGCAAAGCAAAGACTTCTTCTTCAAGTGAAGAAGTAATTTTGTAAGGCATATTTAAGTCTCCGAATGTGTGAATCACCCAGGAAAGGAACCTGAATCTTATGCTGTAGACTATTGCCCTGTTACACAAACTTTCCCCAATTTGTAAGGTAAATGAATGTTACCAGTTTTTAAGGAGATCTTAATAAGCTTGCAAGTTAAATGAGACATTCCAGAAGAGAAATGTTTAGTTTAAAACACAAGAAGGGGAACTGCAAAAGCCTGTTTTCCAGAGAATGAAAATGCAAACCCAGCATAATGGAGAAAATGTACACGCATCCTAAACACACATTTATCTTAACCTTAGTAACCACATGATTCCCAGAGATTTATGGATGGATTTTATCAGTAATATGTGAACAACAATGAAATGGAGCATTACAGTAGTAGATGGTTTGCAACTGAAAATTTAAGAAAGTATCATATTTGCAAAATGGTCTTCTCATGAAACCACAAAAAATTGCAGCTAGCACCACACCATAATCCATGGGAGTGGTGAGGGGGAAAAGAGGGAGTGCTATGTGGTTTGTTAAGCCTTCAGGTTTAAAGGGCATGGATTACTAGAAGAACACAGTTCACCAACAAGTAATATTTAATAACAATGATAAATTAAAAAATTCTCAAATATTTTCACAGACCAGAAGGGAAATGGCCATAATAAGCAATTAGAATTCCAGAAACTGTGGTCTGGCTGCAGACTCAGTAATTTGTTTCAATTTAAGATATCACTTCCAAATTTTGGAATTTCTTTACAGAAATCCCAGTCATTCTGCAAAAAGTACATTATCTTATTAAAGCATTTAAATATTTACTGCAAACTTCACAGCACAAGCCTGCATCTCCCCTGCCTCTCATCTCTCAGACCTCCTCCTCCCGGCTGCACTGGCCACCCTTGTCAGACTTGCTTGCCCAGAGCCTCCGCACCAATCTCCGGAGCTCCCCATCCGCTGCCAGCGAGCAAATGGCAGCTGCAGGGCAGAGGTTAACAGAGGTATCTTTTGTAACTTTCTAAATTACAAAAGAGCTCTACACATCCCACTAAAGAGTAACACTACCCCATGCTCTGGCCTCATTATAGTTAGAGGAACAAAGTTTCTCGCCCAGGATCCCTTGCAGACCACGCGCACTCCTAAACTGTGCATTCCCTCTTTAACTTCCCCTTACTTTCCCCCTCCAAAAGGAAAAGAACAGAGCTTTCCAGAACAGAAGATTAACTTTTGCCCTTTTAACTATATCCATTTGCATTTAGAAAGCATGTAGGAGGCTGCAGACAGCAGGGTCCAGCGATGTACCCACTGTTGCAAGAGAAGGAGTGCAATAGCAGTGGCAGTTGGGTTTTTCAGCCATTCTTTAACTCACTGGCACAGCAGCAGCTATCCCTGCAGCTCATCTTCCACCCAGAGCCTAGAAAAGATACTGACATCTCATTTATTACCGCAGTGTAACTCACATTTTTATGCTGTCCAAACAGAGCTGACCTACAACACAAACTTACGGCTATATATTTGTACTGTCATGCTGTACATAGTCCCAGCCATACACTGAAGTTCTGCAATGGGTCCCTGTCCCAAAAAGTTTCTACGGTCTCGGTGTAAGATAAGAGCTGTATGCGAAGTTTAGGTGCAGAAAACACAAGGCAATGCTGACATTTCATCCAGCGTCTTTCAAACCCTCAGGAGTGTGCTGAGTAAAGGACATTCACGAATGTTACTAGCAGAAATAAGACTGAGTAGTGATACTGCAGCTAAGAAAAAACATGCATCCGCATATTTAATCATGGCTTTGCATATTTCGTATGAAGTTTGTAAGCACACAGCTTGCTGTTCGTGTCACAGTATAAGGAGTTCCCTTGCACCATGTTAGAGGTTAGCTAGGTTACTTCTGGTTGTTCACAACACTATATTCCTATTGTACAACCATAAAACATCTTTTTCTGAAGCCCAGAATCCTTCTCACGTGCCCAGAAAAACAAGGTTTGGGTTTTGTTTTTGCCTTTGTTTTGGTTTCTTTTCAGAGTGCACATGATGCTGCACACATAGCTGGCAAAATGTTTTTGTTCAAGATTTTGGAGTTTCAGAAACAACTTAATCTAAAACTATATAAGACATAAACATGAACAACACTTTGTGTATACTTCCATCACTTTAGGCTGCTGTAGGATGTTTAATATGGCTCGCATCCAGGAAGCAAGAAGTCCACTGGGAAAACTGGATAGTCCTACTGCCTTGGAAGAAAGAAATCTTATTAACTTTAAATATTTCTCAAAGATAGCCAGAACAGCTGTTTACACCTGTTCAGTAAGATACCTGGTAGATACCTCACTTTTCAGCAGTCTCCAGTGGGGGAAATGGTCTTGATTTGTAAACAGCAAATCCAGAAACAAATCAAAACATTGAAGATCTCCAATACGGCTGCTTCCAAATTCATTACTTTTTTTTTAAGTGGAACACTTTTCTGCTTCAATTTCTACTGCTGTAACTCTGTATAAACTACACCGACTTAAAGAAGGCCTTTTAGATATGTACTGAGATAGTCAAGCACAATTTAGCTTCAGCTGTCATATCTCAATACTACTGGAAAAAACTTCCCTTGCTTTTAAGCCATGGTTTCCCTGAGGAGGTCGGTCAGAATTTAACACAGCTCTCCCTTCATAGTTGAAAAACAAGCAGTGAGAAAGTTCACCAGCTCAAAAGGATACCAAATACTGATCACAGTTAAAGCTATCACTGTCACTATCATAATATTTGTTTTGCAGGTTAATTTAAATTGCTCATCCAAATTTTCTTAAGGTATTAAGGACCAATTCCTAGTCAGAAAGAACAGCAGAAGTGCTAAAGGAAAACTAATCTGCATTTAACTGCTTTTTAAAGTTGTAGCAAGACAAAGAAAGAAGAATCTCACTCTGAACATTACTGTTTTGCTTTAAATCTAAACTGAGTATCTTTGCTTTCTATATGGGATAGGTTCTGCAGCTGGTCCCACCAAGGAGGAGAGCCTGTTTCAAAATCATCATTCTATTGATGAAGAAATTAAAGTAAACTGGTTAAAAATCATGCACCCAATACCTGTGTTCTCTCTTTTGTGCTGGAGATTGAAGACAAATAAATGAAACGTGCCAGCAATCTCTGTCAGACAGACTAGACTGGCAAAATTGCAGTGCTTATACATGAAGTTGAAGTATTGCTCCCCTGCTTTACGACCACTGATATCATACTCTAACTTCCAGTGCGTTAATGAATTAGAAGAAAAATACTAATTTTAAGACCACACATTACTGCTCCCTATAATGGGTGAAATAAAAACGATAAAAAATTCAGAATGCCATCATTACTGCCTGCTGATTACAGCAGGGGCATAAAATTCAGGTTGCTTATACAGGAGGGACCAGTACGTCCTCTCACATCACAGTTACCTTCTCAATAGTCTTCAATAAACTTTCCATTGAAGCACTCTGAAACTTCTCATCTAAAAAATGTTCAAAAAGCATTTTTGCTTTTTGAGTGCTAACAAGAACCATTTCTTTTTTTGGTGGGTGCCAGAATTCTGTACTGCAAAACAAAGGTACTCTTCCAATAACATCTTCACATGCAACTTATGTCAGTAATCTAAAGGTACTGTCCTCAGGCATGTAAGTTAGCAGCCTCAGAAAAAGAGGTTGCAAACAGGGAGACTGAGTTATAATGTGGGAACAAACTTTCACAGCTGCATTAGCTGTATCATGATTCCCACCTAATAAGAGGAATTAACTTTCTCTTAGAGCTATGCTATCCAACAACCCAGTGCACAAGCAACTATGCTTTTACTGACACACCGCAGGAAGTGACAATGAGCACACTGCAGTCTTCAGAGTTGTGTTTTTAACTAATTGCCTGAAATGTAGAAAGAGACAGCCTCTAAATGCAGAACCAGGAGGCAGGAAACTCTGAACAATAAAACTCCGATACTGACTTCCTCCCAGAAGAGCTTCCCTTAATCATTGGTGCCACAACACCGTCTACTGCAAACATCCAATATTTCCCCTTACAAGGCTTCTCCCCACCCCGCAAGGGGGATATAACTTTGTCAGACTTGCTCACCTTGGATGAAGCTTTCCATGCCAGAAGCCTGCCTCCTTGCTGAGTTGTTTTAGGTGCTTTCAGGAAGAGCATTCCCCCAGGCCTTTTTTGGAAAGGGCTGAAAACACACTCATCTGCTCATGTTGAAAAATTTTGTTGACCTTTCCCCTCTGAGAAGACAAGTGCCCCCAGGGTGACTAGCAGGGACATGCAACATCCCCTCTCATTTCAAGGAGGGGCAGGAGCAGATTGGAGCATAATGGAGACTTTGTTTCAGAGTGTATGCCTTCTGCTGCCATTGTGCAAACCTCCCCATAGTGGAACATATATGGGGAGAGGTGGGGGGCAAAGCCCCTTAAATTCATGTTTTCTCAAAAGGATCTTTTAGCAATGATCATTTGCATGTTTCAGCTCAGGACTCACCAGGTCTTAACTAGCAACTGCCATCCTCAGATGCTACAAGCCACATCTGTTTCAGGTCTGCTCCTCTGAAGAAAGAGCAGGGAAAAGATTGTTCCTGTGTCTCAGTGACCCTCTGCAAACTTCATGCAACATGGAGAAGCTTGCTGTGTAGTTCCAGGGCAGAGGAGACACAACAGAGTCTTACAGAAGGGTTGGGAAGGAGAAAACGGGAACAAAGCTTGATGGACACCAGGAGATGGAGACTGCATGTCAGCAGAACTTAGAAGGCAGAAAAATTAGGAATGGCGATGAAAATGATGTCAGGAGAAAAGAAAAACTGAATGACAAGCTGAGGTACAGAGAGAGGAGAACTATGATGGACTTGGCAAAAAGACTATGACAAGCTGTTTGAGAGAGTGTCTTCAGATCAGGCAAGAGGACTGCGGGGAGAGATCTGGAGTCAGCCGAGACTAAGAACATGGAAAAGAGAAAAAGATCAAAAAGCAATAAATCACATGAGGAAATGTGGCAATATGGACTGACTAGGAATGAGGATGGGATTACAGAGAAAAGACTGACGATAGATGGGTGGGAAGACTGTAGGCAGAAGATCGCAGAGGAGAGCGGGACTTTCTGGGTAAAAAGGCTTGAATGAGGAGCCTTAAGTATATACAAAAAAAAAGGGAGGCAGGGGACAAAAAGTATGGAGAGGAGATAGCACAGGGAGAGGAGACAGAAGAGAGACTTCAACTTGTCTAGTAGGGATGGTTTAAAAAATGTCGTCTGGAATGAAAGGGTAGAGAAACTCATTCATACGAAAGAAGTCTCCCAGACTTCAGATGCAGTTCAATATTCCTGAAGTTCAACCTCTATTTGCATCAGACAGTTGTGCAATGCACTGACAAAGCATGCTTCGCTCCCCTCTAGTTACTGGTCTGTATAGATGACAACAGCTTTTTAATGGTATTATTTTACTGATATGAGTTCTTAAATCAAATGGCTGAGGTTCACGCAGTGGATCTAGATGTTCTCAACAGGCTGGTATCACTGTGAGAGTATATTTAACGTAACATGCAAGATATAGTCACTTTCTACAGCTAAAAGCATTTGTACAAATTATGAGTATTGGCTTTTAACTTTTACAAACCACAAGAACAAAACACCAAGTTTTATTATAAACTCAGGGGAAGCATTTTACTCTGGAAAAAAGAAGTTGCTTGAGTGAGTGACTCTAATTTAAGTTTATGCATATTCTAACTAAACTGCTATTTGAAATAGTCAGGCTGGGTCCTGAAGAGGAGAAAGTCTGCAGGTTGTGCCCTGACCAGTACACCTGCCAGCATGACACAAGCAGGAAGCCAAGGTATCTGATTTCTCATCATAAACATGCCCAAAACATGCTTCAAGCTGTACTAACTCAAAATTTAAATACTCTTAACAGATCATCTGATAAAATACACCAAACAATGGAAAAGTTCAGTCTATCCTTGTTACAATGCTTGCCTGTGCAAGAATCACAGCAGCACTCCTCAAAACAATAATAATTCAACTGCTCTTCCAGGTCACTCACAAAACGGTTGTACTAGCTAGAAAAGCAGTTGTTTTTAAGCATGTCCCGAGGCATGAGGAGCCAAATAGCGCTTGTACAGCTTCCCTCTCACTCATCCTAAACCAATGAAATACTTCAATTTAAAAGAAAGCTGGAGAACCTCAGCAGATCTCCATTATCAATTAAGAATCACATTAGCCATGTCCTCTGAAGCTGATTTCTACCTCCATCTGTTTAGAACAAAGACAACCTGGATACTTGAAAGCCAATCAAAGTCTATGCCTTTTTAATTTATTTTAACAACATTGGGTCAATGAAATCATCCAAAGGGGTGAAATTCTATTTTCTCCCACTCACTCCATAGTCTTTTATGTTGAGCATGCTAACGCTACATGTTCTAAGGATTACATAGGCTGAAAAGATGCTCCCTAAAACACTATGCTAGGCTAACTCTTAATGAATGAACTTGGATAAGACGAATAGTATCAGGATCCTACCTGCAATTTCACACCATTCATGTTAACGGGTCATTTGCATACATTGTATACATGTCTGTATGACTAACCCTGGAAACCACTTCCAGGCACATGAAGGACACAAAGGTAATCAGGGGTAGTCAGCATGGATTCACCAAGGGGAAGTCATGCTTGACCACTCTGATAACCTCCTACAGTGAAAAGACTGGCTTGGTAGATGAGGGGAGGGCAGTGGTTGTTGTCTGCCTTGACTTCAGGAGGGTTTTCAACACTATCTCCCACAAGATCCTCACAAACAAGCTGCTGATATATGAGTAGACAGTCAGGTGGACTGAAAAGTGGCGAGAAGGTGATCAAAAGCACAAGGTCAAGTTGGAGGCCAGGAACCAGCAGTGTACCCCAGGGCTCAGTACTGGGTCCAGCACCTCTCATATGAGGAAAGGCTGAGACTACTCAGCCTGGAGAAGTGAAGGCTCAGGGAGGCTCTCATCAATGTACATAAATACCTGAAGGGAGGGTGCAAAGAGGACAGAGCCAGGTTCTTTTCAGTGCCAGGACAAAAGACAATCGGCACAGACTGGAACACAGGAGACTCCCTCTGACCATCAGGAAATATGTGCTGTGTGGGTGTTGGAGCACTGGCACAGGCTGCCCAGAGGGGTTGCGGAGTCTCCCTCCTTGGAGATCTTCAGAAGCCACCTGGACATGGTCCTGGACCCGATGACCTCCAGAGGTCCCTTCCAACCTCAGCTAATCTGTGATTCTGTGTAGCTGTGAGTTGCTCCTCTCACAAGTTAACATGACTTGCTTGATGGGGCAGCACTCCTCTACCTCTTCATATCTCTTTGCACAACAGCTCAACTGTTTAGGTGTACGGNGGCACAGGCTGCCCAGAGGGGTTGCGGAGTCTCCCTCCTTGGAGATCTTCAGAAGCCACCTGGACATGGTCCTGGACCCGATGACCTCCAGAGGTCCCTTCCAACCTCAGCTAATCTGTGATTCTGTGTAGCTGTGAGTTGCTCCTCTCACAAGTTAACATGACTTGCTTGATGGGGCAGCACTCCTCTACCTCTTCATATCTCTTTGCACAACAGCTCAACTGTTTAGGTGTACGGATGCATTAAAAAAAATAAATGCTTGATGATGCATCACAGGCGAACATGCTTTGCTCTGCACCAGAAATTTAGAGAGTGGATTCATGGACATGAATTTTAAAACCCTCTCAGTTCTAGAGCTAGAACATGTTTTAAAGTGCTGGAAACCACAGGGAGAATATGCTCCTTTTAAGTATATTTCCATTGTCCACAGAGAAGGTAAAGTCAGCAAATCCCCTTTACTGGGGGACAAACAGCCTTTACCAACAGTTCTCAGCTGGGGGCAGAGGGCAATTAAAATAGTACCTATCCATTTCTCCCTTTTTGTCCTCATGCCATCCTCAGTCTGACATTTCTTCTATTGTTAACTCTTTGCACTTGGGCTGCTTTGCTTCTCTTCCTCCCTCTGCCCAAAAAACAAATACAACCAAACCAAACCACACCAAAAAAAAAAAAAAAAAAAAAAAAAAAAAAAAAAAAAAAAAAAAACCAACACAAGAAAAACCTTCTTACTATTATTTTTAGTCTGTGTGCATAAGCTGCTGTATTGCAGTCTGCTGTAAAACTCACTAGACTGGTCCAGTTCCACCCAATTCATACTCCCCCTTCAACTTTCCTCTTCCTGGGTTTTCCCTTATTTCCTCGTATTGTTTCCCCTCTAATGATTTACTCTCTCCAGTTAGCACTGGTTCATTTGTTTGCGCTTTCCTCCAGCAGCTCCCACCTTCATGTTCCCATACATGTCATGGGCAGCACTTGTCCTTTGACCTTCCACCAGCTCCCCTTTTCCCATTCTCATCCCATTTCCTAACTAGCTGCCAAAACTTGACCCAAGTTTATTTGGAAAATAAGACAGATTGAGCTGCTTCCCTTCATCTTAGTTTGGCTCTGCACCAGTCATCTGGCTGCCAAACTAAACGGCCTCAAGTCTTAGACGCCCAGATAATCAAACCCTCAAAGGCTACAGCATTTCTACAGATGTCTATGGAGGCTTACCACCCTTCTTACAACCACCACCCTTCGATAGGTGAATCACCGCAGCATTGCTAAGGTTACTTGTGGAGAAAGGAATCTTGAGAAACATATACAAATAGGCTCCTCCATAACATGCTTCCAGTCACATCTCCCTCCCCTGAATCCAAGTGAAGAACATGCACAGGCTCAGGCAGCTGGTTCCCCACTGTCCTCACCATGTAGGAATGAGCTCCTTTGAAACCCTTGGATCCTGAACACATACCTAGAAAAAGCCCTGCTGCCAACCACTCCATCTCTCAAACAGGTTGCTACTGCCACGCTTTCAAGATTATTTATTAGATGCTGCAGAAAATACCCTTTGGCATTTCACAGGTAAATTCCTCATGTTCTTTCGCAACTTCAAGTGTGTTTGCCTCATTTAATCTACGTCTACTGTAGTGATGCTTCAAGTGTTTCTAGCAAGCTTTTTTTTTTTTGCTTTACTACTTCTAAATGGAAAATTTGTTTTAAGATTTTCATGACAGTTTCCAGTTTCTCAAGTTGTATAGTTTACTGCATAGGAAGAGGAGTGAGGGGTAAAGTTTCCAAAAACACTGAGGTGACGCCTAGTAAGCAGCGACTACGCATAGATACCAGTGACTACACATAGATACTGACTTGCTTCTGTAGTATATGATGACCTTTAACACCATCAAAATGAAACTTAGGCAACAGTTAAAGGTAGTGAAACAGCAGCAGCTACAGAAACCTATAAAATCTTGCAGAAAAAGATTTCTTTGTGAGAACTTGAGGTGGGGGTGGCAATAATAGCATGCGTTTGTTACCAAAGCCTTAACATTTTTTCCTCCTCACTTAAATCTTGAATGATTTGGTGGGCAAGGGGCTGGGACATGGGGGGATGTCATCTTCAACTGACTGGTATTTTCTTTTGCAAACTAGCTCATACAGCTACCTAAAGCTATATATTCTACAAACAGTGCACTAAATGCACACCTCCCAAGAAATTCTTCTTTGTGGGTGGTCATAACATGCACACACAGGTTAAGTACGTGGACTACAAACAATAGCCAGGGAACTTCATTGTCATCTTCAATAACACAAAAGAACATGAATGATAGGCACAGTTGTAAGTACATGGAGTGACCATAACAATCCACAAAAGGACTCATCCATATTTTAACCTGTACTAGAAATGGAAAATGAAAGATATTGTTGGACTGGGGATTGGACAGAAATGTCACCGCTGCTAATATATGCTACAGTCACCACCCATTCAGAATTGATACTGAAAAAAACATATTTCTTTCATGCAACAGCCAAACAACAGAGCTATCCCGCAAATGCACATGCCGTATTCAATAATATAGGCAAGGGACTTGGAGTGAACAGACAGCAGCTGTGAGCTGCATAAAAGGGAGACAGACAAGGCAGGAAAGAACTTGCAGAACTAGTATTTGGGGAGTGAGGGGGAGGGTGGAAGAATCGAAAAGTGAGACCCTTTAGATAAAATCTTTAAAGGGCCAAACAAGTTGTCTGCTGTTTGCTTCTTGCTATATATTCCAGGAAACAGAGCTTTTTTTTTTTTTTTTTTTGGTAAATAAATGCTACTGCGAAGAGTTCACCTCTCTTTATTCACTACTACCATCAACTGTAGGATGTTTTTTCTTTCTTCATGAACAAATAGTAACAGCTTAGATTTATCTAATCAAATAAAGACTAGAAATAAACAAGAACAATGATGTTACACACACTAATTTACAAAGACCCTTGTTTGGGTCACCAGTAAATGCCAGTTCCATTGTCAGGTCCATTCGTCCTGCTGTGAAATCAAGTGATATCAAACACAACAGTATGGAATAGTTAACACCAACATAATCAAGACTCCTACCTTCACAATGCTTTTCAGGTCCTGCACATACATCCTCTCTGTCTCCAGGATCTCTTGGACAACTCTGTCTACATAGAGGAGCTTCGGACTGGTGGGCTCTGTCACCATGGACATTGCACAGTTTTTGCTCACTCCCTTTGGTTCTGCTTTCCTTGGCATATTTAGCTTTTTTTCAAGGCTCTCCTCAGGATCCTCTTGCTCTGCAGGGGTGTTTTTGCGTGGCTTGTTGCTGGAAAATCGTCTGGCTGGGACTAGTTCTAGCTTGATGGCACCCGTTTCTTTATCCTGGTTAAACAGGCCCAAATGGCTGTTTGAAACTAAAGTCATCCTGCTTCCAAAGGAACAGTGGCTGTCCCTGGAGGAAGCAGAGGAGGAAGTGGAGCTAAAGCTAACGGGACGGTCACTGTCTGACAGGTCCATGGTTTTTTTTTCACAGGAGCGGAAAGGTCTGCTCTCCTTGTGCAAATCTTCCCCTTTTGTCTTGGAGTCAAGGGCCTCCGTCACAGCCGGTAAAACATCAAGAGGTAAGTGGAAGTCATCTAAAAAATAAACAGACATGGTTTTACTGTTGTTGCTCCATATAAGCTAAGAGTTGACAACAGACATTTTTAAAGCTTTGCATACAAAATTGAGGCAAATCTATTTTTCCAAAAAGACAACCAGAACAACATAATTTGGGGCTCACAGTGGCTCTAATGCTTTTTAGGTGGTGGGGATCCCCCACTTGAGGTTACTACACAGGTTTTGCATGCTTCTAGTTCACGTATATGCCTCTGGCACATCCTTTCTTGGTCCCACGTGCTATGGTGCTGGGCTTGGTGCTAGCGCATGCACGGTCCAGGCTCAGTACAGGAGAAAAATAAGACTCAAAGATTTTCTCTAAGGTTAAAAAACTCTGTTGGAAAGAGACGTTGCTGTCCCCAAGCTGAGAGCTGATCATGGCTTGGAGGCTTTGGAAAACTCAAGAATCGTATCAGTGATACCAGACAGTATCTTCCATTTTGAATACTGCAAGGCCAACACGGTGAAACAGAAACTATAAGCAGTTATCAATTACCAGCTCTGCAGCTTGTACAAAAACACTAAAACTAGAATGATTTCCCAATGAAAATAACAAAAAAAAAAAAAAAAATTCCCAAAAAAAAAAAAAAAAAAAAAAAAAAAAAAAAATCCACAGGAAACAGTGCTGCCAAATAATTCTGTTTTCAACCGGGAAAATAAGTTTTTCTGAATCTGTTCAGCTCAAGCCAGAATATTGAACTGACCCAAAGCTGTTTTTCATATCAGTGCAATAACAAAAGATATCTGTCTTCCTGTTGGCACATCGAATCTACTTTCTTTTTATTGACCATATGCCCTGAAGGACATTGTCCGTGATGCAGTGCAGATTTCTCTCTGGTCAAGTTCTGTGCAGTGCACCATGAGAACCTGTGAAAGCAGCTGCAGATAAATTGAATACTTCAGGGTTTCATTTCAATAAGAAGTGTCCACCCAAAAACCGTGTCTCAAACTCAAAGAAATTCAGAATGTCCGTCCTGTGAAAAATGCAAACTTGTGACAACTTAGGAAGAGAAGCAATACTGAAGCCACCTACAAGTGGTAGCTCAGTCCTTATTTTACTCCAGTAACAGAACTCAATTTTTCAAAAATCATAGTGGCGACTAGAACTCCAGAGGAAGGTTTCAGTAAAGAAACCATAAAGCCTGTAAAATGGCAAATTAAGCCCGTGCAACCTTTAAGGTGGCCCTTCTTAAACTAAAGTAGACTGGTTATGCAATTACAAGGAAAAACTTCCCCCACACTGCTTCTGCTGCAATCGGTCTGCAGGGGGAGGGAGAATTTCATTCAGAATAGAAAGCCACTCTCATTTTTCAAAATCAAACACTACTTTTTATTTAAAAACAAATTTAAAAAATGCAAAGAAAATGATCAGGGGGAAAAAAAAAAGCCCAGAGAAGAATGACTTATTTGGCCTATCTTGAATGCATAAGATTATATTTGTACATGAGTAATTAATACTACTATTTTGGTGATGACGATGCTAGCTTTTTGTTAAGGAAAATTATTGCCCTTAAGGTAATGCACGGAATTAACACTGAGAGTAACTTGCTCCTTACATGGGTCAGAAATTGGCCATTAGATTAAAACCTAATTTGGCACCTCTGTCTCCCTGGTTTTATCTTAAAGTCTGAAAATCTACAACCCTTCTTTACACCAGGTTCTTCCATTTTTGCAACACTGAATCATATTTTCTTACTTTTCTTGAATTGGCCAAATCAAGTACAAAACCCCAAATAAAATATAAAGCAAAAAAATTGGAAAATATTTAAAACTGAAGAATGCAGTGAAGTTCTCTTGTTTCAAAATGGGTACGGACAAAGATGTTTGCCTTCCTATTGCTTGTGATAAGAAAGTATGCATTTTTGATAAGAATGTATTTTTGTTATCAGCTTTGGATCATTTTTCAAGTTCAGTTAGAAAGCACAATGTTACTGTGCAGATGTAAACCCCCTTGAAAAATGCACAGGATAAACAAGATAACAGGGATACCCTTCCGCTAACTTCAAGATATTTTACTAAAATTACTTGACAAAGAAACACCTGATTAGCCACATTTAGGGGGAAAATAAAGGGTTCCTGTTACATTCCATTGCTCCATGCTCTTTTCTTCCTGTTTCACTGATATGTTGTCTGCCTCCCAGATAACCTGAAGGCATTAATATGTAATATTTGCTTCACAAACACTGTGAGGATCATTAATACAAAAAAAAAAAAAAAAACAAAAAACAAAAAACAAAAACAAAAAAAAACCACCACACCACCACAGTTCAGGTCAATGAAACTGAAGTCGGAATAAAAGTAGTTTTTCCATAAAACATACTTGTAGCCAGAAACATGGGAAGATTTTAACACACCTTAAAACAAACAAACAAAAAAACATTTATTTCCTTGTTTGATGACAATGTCATTGCTTATTAAAAATAACAACAAGGATTAGTTGTAGTAGTTAAACTGTACTTGCTCAAACACCTGCATTCCCACTGACCTTGGCAAACCCCAGGCCCCTGCTAGGCATGGCTAATTAATTGCATGCAACACATTTTACTCAAGTTCCTCCATTTTCATACAATTCACTGTTCCTCTATGTTTCTATATAAATTACAGCAAGCAAACTATTTACTACTTGAAAATCTTCGTCTGCTTTGTCCTCAGAGCTTCATCCTGCCTACTAGCTTCAAAGTTACTTTTTACTTCAATTCGTCCATATTGCATCCAGAAATTGGCCGTTTGGCTTCTCTGTGAACAGATTTTGCTAAAATTCTGCCTGTTTTGTCTCTGAGAAAGGCATTTTGCCAGTCAAAGCCCAGGCAGAGGGCATCAGCGCCGGCTGCTCCGCGCAGCCCCCGGCCGAGGACCGCCAGTCTGTGCTGGAAGCCCACCTCAGCGTGACAGAGGCAGGTCGTGAAGCTCAGCAGAAAGGCACGCCTAACCCGGCCGGGGATTTCAGCATGACGCTCAACCAGGAAGCAGATTCCCATCCTCAGCTTTCAAACCCTGTAACAAACACTGCACACCCTGCTAGTGTCAGTCAGAGCTCAGAGACAAGCTCTGGCTCTGCCTAGCCCTGAATTTCCATCTGAGCTACAAGCTACCTGTTACAAAGCCACAGCCCTTCCCAACAACACAGCATCTGAACGCCTTCCGTGGTTTCTCAAGTTTATCTCCAGAAACCCCTCTGAGGCTAGGCACCATTACCGCTGTCGTTGAGACCAGGTACCGATAGTTCAGATGATTTCTCCAGTCACAACTCCATCAGAAAATGCAGAAACTGAATCCCGTTCATTGCCGCAGTCCCATGCCCATCCTTCTTTTTGTCAGGGTTTGGATTTGGCTTTTCAGAGCTCTGGTACAGTTTTAATGTAAAATCACTGTTCTGCCAACCGCCTGAATTCTGCACCTCCTGGCTGGTGAAAACCTCAGCAATTAATGAGGGTGGGGGGGAAGGGGAACCGGCCTCCCCCAGAATTGCTCTCTACATGTCATAGCTGAGACGGATGCCCTCTACTGACAGTACCCTTGAAAACACTGTAACCTCCTACAAATTTCTCTTTGATACAAACTTGTCATTATAAAACCAAATTCATGTCTCAGATACCCCAAGGGACTGATTTATAAGGCTCTACAGTCCCTACGCCTCCACC
Source organism: Chauna torquata (assembly GCA_013399475.1). Taxonomy (NCBI): domain Eukaryota; kingdom Metazoa; phylum Chordata; class Aves; order Anseriformes; family Anhimidae; genus Chauna; species Chauna torquata. The sequence goes on from VXAL01016495.1 coordinate 311,634, forward strand.
ACCACCGATTTCACAGCATCACCGGCAGCTAGATGCATTCAGCTGTAAACAGTTTGTGCAGCCGTAGGTATCGGCAGATCTCCTGCGAAGGACCCGCTCTGAGCAAGGCTTGTGCTCCCTGACCCACGTCTGGCCGGGTCACCACGTTTTTGTTAGGCATTCTTTTGTTTATTGGACCTTTTCAATGACGAGCCAAACTAATATTGAGAACTTTTGTGAGTTGTGAATAACGCTATTTAACTTACTCTGGGGAAAAAAAAATCTTAAATTTGCATACTTTAATTAAGGAATAACAGTAATGACTTGTTAGTTCAGCGCTGAAAGGAGGATAATTGCATATTTGTCCATACTCACAGGCAGCACGCTCCCCGAACAAGGTCGTTTCTTGTTTGTGCCTTCACATGAATTCAGCTAGCCTTCCCCCAAGCCCTGCAGGCCTCCCTGCTCCCCTCTGTCCCCCACATCCCACTGACAGACAGACACACACACACACACACTCTCACACAGCGCATGCTGGCGCGACACGACCCCAGAGCACTCCCAGGAAAGAACCACAACTTCTGCCTATTCTACGGTGGTGCAAGGGCAAGAAGCACCGGAATTTCACCCCAACAGGCAACTGCAGTAGTAGTTTCAACACTGAAGCCACATGCAAAGCAAACCTTTTAGCGTAGCTAATGTTTTCAGCATGCGATCATAAACAATTGCTCACCAAAATGCTTAAACTTCTTCTATCACTTGCTGTTCTTTAACATATACCTCCTGCCTGTAACTATATTCACAGCAATGACAAATGGTTTTCCATTATCTCTACAGCCTTGGCTACTCTAGAACATTAGCAAACAATGAGGCTGAGAAAGATAAAGCAGACTAAGTCAAATTTGTATTTAAAAAAAAGGTCCCCAAGCCCTGTCTAAATATAGGTGTTTACCCCTCCAAGCTGTTTACTGCATATGACATTTTAAGACACAGTGCATGACTAAGAACTCACAAGTCAATTTATATTCATAATTAGTATTGTTGCTGCCTTTCTCCAGCCATGGAAAAGAGCACCAAAGATGTTATCTGCAAAGTCAACATTACTAGAAATTACAGGCTTCACATCCTCTGGAAGTTCAGCTAAATAAAAGTGATGAGACGACAAGAATCCTTTCCTGTATTTTCTTTGAAATATCTGCATATTTCAAATACAGCATTTATATTGTAGATACAGTTAAGCAGGACAGTTTATAGCAATTTCTACATTTAGTATCAAGTTCTAATGCAGCACTGGAATTTAGAAACATAAATGTTATACAGCTGCCTGACTGAGAAAGATTAAAATACGTTCACTACAATAATCCCAACACAATCATAAGCATGCGTCCCATATCCTCTGCTTTGAATATTACCCAAGTGAAGGTCAGCAGATTATTAGTTACTAACTTCTGAATACGAGCACGCCACTTCTAAAACTAATACCCTCTGTGAACAAAGCCACATTAGAGCGCTACAATATTTGCAGGATTAGATCTCTTGATATTATGAATTCAGTATTAACTGCCATGAACAATACATTGCCAAGTACTTTAACTGAACTTTGAGCAACAGAAATCCCATTTATTAGCAATCTTACAATGAGGAAAAAAAAGTCGTCAGCTAATGTGTCTCCCTCTGTCAAACTGCCCTCCCCACCACGCAACACTTAGAGCAGAATAGCCTCTGTCAGAACCAAGCCCGCTAATGCCCGAGAACATTATTGCAAGGGAAAATCCTCTGCGACAGTATCTCACCACTGAGGAATGTCTCTGGCTCCCTGCACAGAGAACGAACAAGTCCTCTCTATTTTTCAAATCCGCTCAGAACAACGCACGACCTACCTGTGCAGCAAGGAATAAATGCATGCTCTGCCTTCAGCTGTTCCCAAATTACCTCACTGGGCACTCAGGTAAAATGAGAAGCTCTTACTAGTCTGTACAGCTCCTTCGCCAGAAATATTGCATGAGTCAGCTTTTATCTATCAAAACCCTAAACACAAAGGCTTTACAGAAACCTGATTCACAACTTTCTCACTGCCTTTTTCCCAGTGCACCGAGAGACTTCAGCATCGCTAAGAGCCTTAAACGAAACATTACATCATTCGATTCAGGGACAGGACAATGGGCATCGCTGTGGGTAACTTTAAAATGCACACTTCACTGAGCAACACCCAGTAACTTCCATTTTTCCAGGCACAAAGCTGTAAAAATAGCAAATAGAGTCCACGCTTCCACAGCATTTCTTATGCTTTGACCCCTTGATTTGCCGACAATATTGATAAGCATGCAAAGCAAATAAATAACCTGCTGGCATTGTGAAATTTCTGTATTTATGTTAGAAATTCCCGTGAACCTGCAATGCTAATTAAAAGGGATCATTCTGGATCCTATTCTGCCTTTACATAAACAGGATCAGGCTTTTGCAGTGTGTTTGCAAAACTTCTGTGTTTTTTAAAGGGGAAGATGAAAGACTTTCAGAAGAAAATGTGAAAACCAAGCCAGCAAATGCTCTGTGCTAAATCACAATAAAGCAAAGTAAAAGAGGAAAGAGTTTTGAAGGGAAGGGGACAGTGAAAGGACCAACCGAAGGAAAAAGGAAGAAATAGAGAAAAGTAGAAAAATGAATATAGAAGAAAGAAAACAAGTGTGTGTAGGGGGGAAGAAAGCAACAGAGATGTAAGCAAGAAAGATGAGACAGACAGACGGAAGGTTTACCACAAAACCTCGTTTGCTCACTCCTTGACTGCACATCTCCCTGCAAACCCAAAGTTTGTTTTGCCTTAGCACAGACTGCCTGCAAGTCCTGTGGTCCAAGTCGCTCCCAAATCACTGGGCTGGACAAGTAGAAAGGAAAAGCAGGTGATGCCTGACTGGACTTTGACAGTACTGACTTACCTAGGAAAACAAACAGACTACCAAGCCAGAGAGGAACTATTTCTGTGCATCTTAAAACAGGGCTGGATGCAGTTGCTGTGTGCACAGCAGCGGTGACAGTGTGACAATTCAATTCACCCACCATCTCACTCCTCACAGACTGGTGCTAACAGGTGGGAAAGCCGATGGCTCTTTTGGCCTGGGGACTCTTCTGGCCTATGGAGCGGGTGACGGCATTTCCTAGCTTGGAGCTGGGAGGAAAAGCAGTCAAAAGAGTTCCCAGCTGTTGGCACCACTTTCCAGGTGTGATCTCACAGCTGCATGCTCAAGCCTAGCCCACAAAGAGAAACTCTGATCTTTAAAACTACACTTAAAATTCACTCCCTCTGCTTCTATGTAACACGGCCTCAGCTTCATGTCAAGTCTTCCTAAAGAGCATGCTCACTGAACAACACCTTTCAGCAGGAAGCCGGGCGTAGAAAAAGGAAGTGAAGATAGCCTTGAGGCCATTCACAGAGCCGTGAAACGCTTTGATCTGAACATCCGGGCTGCCAGGGTGAAAGTCCCATTTACCCAGGCTTAAAGATCAGCTGTTTACAACCCACTGCACCGCTGCTGCCTGAGATCTTTGAGACACGCCCTCCTTCAAATATATTCTCCTGTAGTTTCTGAGAGTTTTCTGATATATACATATTTACATTAAAAGACATACATGCACACGTACACACACCCACTTTTTGCAAGACCTACATAATACTTCAGACAGGACCACCACGTATCTACAAATCCTGGACACATTCACAGGCACAGGAAGTCCAACACCGGCGCCAACGTCCTCATCCCATGCACACACAGACCACAGTGCCCATTTACTTGATCAAATAACCGGAATGTGGCAAATTTACTGTACATTTGCTATGCTCCAACATTCATGCATATTCCTGTCAGAAGCTGAAAACTCACATCCTTGGACCTCTGCTTCCCTCACACCTGGTGCCCAACTTGCCTATGGAGCTTTCATCACCTCTGAAGGAGGTCTTAGCTAACCCTTGGGCAGCCCAGATGTAGGGAATTGCTTGGTCATTTCTATGAACTACTGTCCTATTACACACAAGCAATACTAGCAACAAAGCAAAAACGCTTTGTCATTTAGCAGTGGTACAAGCAGAGGCTGCAGTGATGCAGTATTAGCTCCAGCCACAGGTGCAAACTCGCCCAGTAAGCTCCCATGAGCATTACTGTGGGTGGCAAGGAGGGGGAGTGGAGCAGGTCCTTACTCTGTTCTGCTTTGCTCCTTCCTCTCTGCACATCCACATTTGGCCTTGGCTCTCCCTTACATCCCCACGTATAAGTCAGCAGAAGTTTACCCCACACATGAAGATTTCCCCTAAGAACTCCTCCTGGCACCACTTTAAATATGCATAGCGCTGAGATCTGGAAACTCAAAGCCTTTTGTTTTTAACGATCTAATGTGCATCACCAATGAAAGAGTACATAGATGGGCCTGAAAAATAATGTTTTTGCCCCACTTCTTGTTTTCTAACGTCTCATATCCCCTGGATTTGGCTTTTGTTTATCTGCATTATCTTCCAGGAGCTAGTATTCTGTTCCTTCCTCCGCCCTGTCTCCTCCTCCCTCCCGCTGCACGCAGAGTGCCATGGACCACATTATTAATGCATCAAGGATGAAGAAAAAGGTGACCTGTTTTTATTTTGGAAAAAAGCCTTGATTTTTCTAAACTGAAACAATAAGTGGAGTTTAGAGAGGTTAGGAATGATGTTATTCTGTAATTGCCAATTGGCTAAGGAGTTTCTGAAGAAATGTTATTCTCAGCAAAACTGGGGAAAAAAAAGAAAAAAAAGAAAAAAAAAACACCAAAGAACACCATAACTCAACCACAGGGTACATTCAGGCTTAAGGACACACTGACATCTTCACTGAAAGTGCAATGTAATGTATTAATAACTCTCTGCAATGCAGTAGCTATTCAGTCTGTATACAGTGCTGCAGAGACACCTAACAAAAGGAACAGGCCATCACATGCTGCTGATGTACTGCAACGCAAATAGAGCATATGGTTCCAATGCTCCATTTATGGGCCTTTTAAAATGATTATTTTCCATCTCCTTGTGAACTTTGGAGGTTTGCTTCTCTCCCCTTAAAAAAAAAGATGTCCCATTTATGTAAGTAAATCAGCAAATCAGATTAAATGAAAACTCAGTGAAGACATGTAGATGTAAGTGCATACACAGGAATAAATACACAGTTCTTATCTCTACCATGGACGATAATGCAATCAAAGTTTTCTTCTCTGCCTGTACTGGTATTTGTTGAAGACTAAACAGTAAGTGTTCAACACATTGCTGTTCGAATTTTTAAGCATTTTTAGATCCAAACGTCCACGCCATGACCTGAATGAAAATCCATACAGACTCTTCTTTCCGCCCAGCACCATACAGGATCAGGCCTTGCTGCTGGCACATCACTATCCTCCCATCCTACACTATTTCACTGTAACAGTGCTTGGACATCAAGTCTGTTTTCTACTTCTTCCTGGATTAATCTGCTGTTCTCAGCAAATGCCCCGCCATGCCAACATGCTACCGCTAATGGAAGTTTCCAGCTTCATCCAACTGAGCTGAAGTTGCTGCTGAAGTTCACCTTCAAAGCCTGCTGCAGCACAAGCACACTGGGGTTCTTGGCTAGTCATTCCCTATACAGCACAATGCACTGGTTGCTTTACCAAGAGCATTGTGATGTTTTTAAGATGAAAAATGCTAAATGTCTCATAGCTAGCAATGTAAAGGAGACGAACTTTACAGAGGGATGCACAGTCGCAGTAAAAGAAATTGCAGCATCCAGGAATCATTCTTACTAGTCAAAGCCAAAAATTTAATTTTGTGACCACAAAAAAAGGAATCTTCATACTACTAATTTCTTCCAGTTTAACAAGAACTCATAACTACAATATCCAGTGCAAACTGATCAGTTCTTTAAAACTCATTTTAACAGTTCGTTGTTGACTTCTGCCACTAATTTTTTTGTTGACTTCTAAACCTTTCCATTCAAAATCATGTCTTAACATTTTCTTTTTGTAAAAGCAGATCTTTGGAATAGCTGACTTTCTTAATTCTAAATAAAAGTGTATTTCAGAAACTTTAAATACTTGATGTTTTCCTTTAAATCCAACTAAAGGATTTCTTCCATTTGTTTTTGAATTGGAGACACTTACTGGAACCTCCTCTGCACCTCAGGAAGTTTAGCAACTGGAATTTTGAAACAGAACTGAAATAATAACACTGGACTAATACTAACAGATGTTTGCATTTACAATAAAACAAAACCTTTCCTTTGGGTTTCCTCTCTTCAACAAAAATAAGAGCTACAGAAAGTAGTATTCATGTATATTTCTTGGGAAGAAAAATCCTTACATTCTACCCAGGTTGGAATTAAAACACACAGACAGCCAAGGTCCACCACAGGCTGGCTCTGCCCTTTCAATTAATCAGTTATTTTCTTTTGCCCACTCTGCTAAAATGCAACAGTAGGTCGTAATTTTAAGGTGGTATTATAACAGTAAGCAAATAGCTCTTTCAAAACCCCAATTCAATAGGAATATATTCAACTCAATAAATGACTGCAACAGATTTTTGCAGCATACAGTAACGGTATTTTGAAATCTCACAGCACTTTAAATGGAAATAAATACATAAAAAGAACCCAAGCAAGCGTTCAAGCTCAAAGCAGTAGTGTACCACAGTTCCTCTGACTCTGTTGCTTCCATAGCTAAGGATGGTATTTCACATAAATAAGGTCCAGAAGACTAAGACTGCCAAATGACAGAAAACTAACCAGTCACAGTAGTAACTCATGATCTCTCATTGCTGCTATGTACAAGAGACCTGTAACAGTGCAGTCACACCCAACTTTTTTCTACTGATGATCCTTTTACATCCTGACCTGTTGCTTACCTTGTTTTGGTCCTTCCCTATCATATTGTCATTAAACTTTAAATTATCCCTGTGAAAGCCACTCCAGTAGAGCCGTGTTTTTGATGAAGTGGCTTAACAATGCTTTCAACATTGCTTTAAGGCAATATTGCAGTGTGTGCTGCTTCCTACTACTTTTTAGCTGTTATTTCATGAAGAGAAGCCATTGAAAACACCAACATTCCTGTCTCAAACAAGCAATACTTCCATTAAGACTTCTGTATCCAAGAAGCAAAGCAAGAATTGAGATGATCCAAGATCACTGCAGGGTCAGTGTACAGAGCAGCGTAGCCATTGCACCCACATACAGATGGTGTTAATGCCTGCAATACTCACCAACACATCAGCATCCAAGATTAACAGTGCCAAGAGTCACACACTTCAGATGCTACAGGGTGAGAAGCAAGCAGATTAGAGGCTTGGACTTGCCTGGTGTGAATATTGGTGCGTAATTCACAACGACCGACACATTGAGTCATAAGACTTTCTCTGCGCTTTCTTCTTACTGGAACAATAATATGCTTAATTTGAACCAGAAAGCCAGTTTATCAAACGCTACATATATTGCAGAGCCCACATGCCTTCTTTACTAATAGCTGCAGAAAAATGAGCCCATGGACTTAAGAGTTTGAATTCTCTAACATCCACATTCAGAGGTATTTCAATTGATCTTTATTGATCACCCTACAAGGAAAGTCAGCGAAAAGGAGTCTTCAGATTTCTACTGACCATTTGATTTATTATGCAATTTTTTTGTCAATCCAGAGGAAAAAAAACTGACAAATACAAACAGGAGAGAGGCACGAAATCTCATTCATAAAAGGGTACTGCTACATGTCTTACAGCAAGGTAAGAGAAATTTAAAACATTCATGAGAAGACATCAGATAACTGTCTGCCACCACCCTTCCGCTTTCCTTACTTTTACAGTCAGTATCACATCTCCTCTCTTTTGCCATCTCAAATGCTTTTATGCTGGCCAGTTCTCAGACTGCAGCTAACTCTAACCAACACCTAAATCCGTCCATGTGGCCCAAACAGCCAACAGTGGTCAGTACACAATTCAGATTTGCCTTCTCAGCGTTCAGATCAGAGACGGAGAAGGGAAAAACTTAGACTCCTACTCAAAGCCTCTTAGTACAGCAAATCAGAGTTGTTTTTCTCGGGTTTCTCCTTCACACTGTATCTTTCTTCCAGATAGGGACATTTAATCCCACTGTTTTTTCTTGTTGTTTGGGTTTTTCACTTGCTTGTTTTAAGTGAGAAACAAGTAGCAAATCCCTCTTTATTTAAATATTAGAGTTGGGTTCCAAATCAAAATCTCAAATCCAAAACGCACAGCCCAGACTTTGAGAAACTTGGCCAGAAAGGCAAATACCATGACCTGAAATCACTGATGGCAGGGGGCAGGGCATTGCAGCGCATATTACTTCAGTGTCATAACTGCAGGGCTTTCTGAACAAGCCATGCTAGAAAACAAATCCTATTGTTGCTCTTGTTTTTATAGAGAGCGTCACTGGCTTCTCAACTCCACAACCCTTACACATGGGAACTTACCAGATAACTCAGCGCCCAGCCTAGTGTTTAGGAGCCATTCTCACTTACACTCCCTGTTTATTTTTAAGAAAACTCAAAAAATAACACATTTATTTTCCTCCAAGACCTGCGACCAAAATAAGAACGTGAAGCTGTAAATCCTCAGCGAACCATCTCCTGATACGTCCGGCAGCTCAGTGCTGGCAGGGCAGCCGGGCAGGGAGGAGATGCCGAGCTCCGTGCCTCTCCCAGCCGGGCTGAGGAGGCGGCAGGCTGCACGCGGGTTGCCCTGCTCCTGCCCAGCCCTAGCAGGAGCTGCTGGGCTTTCCTCGGGCGAACAAAGCTGTGCATTCACTATTGAGCGCTGGGGCACACCGAAACGCCGAGAGGCCACTGCATGGCTATTATTCCGCTACGTTCAGCCTGTTACCGCAGCTATTAGCTTGCATGCTCACTTTTCAAATCCCCATCTCTTTGGAAACCCTGACTACCGTTATTTTGTTACAAAGAGGCATAGGTTAAAAGAAGTGTAGCTGGGCATTTTCCTACTCTCCCCCTTTCGCATGACCTATAATGTGTTCCTCACATATGCAGGATTTCACTAAGAAGCATCTCACTTCTACAGGTATTCAGAAATGGTGTAGCTATTAAAATGCTTTATTAACAAAGATTTTGGCAATAGATTTGTGAAGTTTGTATAACTGTGGTCAGTAACAGAATACAAACAGATGATCAACCGTAACTCTTTAGTAAGACACTTGTACTAAATCAGGGCTTGCGAATAACTTCATTAACTTCATTCAGTGAAAAAGGATGGTGACTCTCCTCTACATCATTCTTCTTCTTTTACATCAATTTCTATACACAGCCACAGATTATATCAATTATACTTATTTCTGCATCCAAAAGCATTTCCCTCACAATCCAGTATGCCACATAAATGGCTATATTCTTCCCCAGGACAAGTAGAGCCAGGAGAGTAAACCAGGCCCCTTTTGCAACTGATCAGCATCACTTAACAGAGCACCAAAAGACATTAAAATATCCACTCCAATAATTTCTTCAATGAATACATGTTCTTTATAATCTAAACTAAAGGACTTGAAACATTTTAAACTTTTAAACTATGCACAGACCATGCCAATTATAAATAAATTGCAAAATATTTCAAATGTTAGAAAAACAATCTGGGGGAAACATTCCCCACCAATGAAATCAGAGCAAAATTCTTTGCAAACAATGTCAAAGGCTTCTAGCGCTGAAGGCCTGAGCACCACGGAATGAGAAGAGTCAAACTGACTGTGGTTGTATCGCTGCCTTCTGCAGGGCAGTTGCTGTAGCTGACTACAGCTCAGAAAAATCCAACGTGAAAAACTGGAAGAGCTCCATGGCTCAACCGTGACGTTCACGTGTACGCTGATGGATGGAAGGGAAGCTGCCAATGGGTCTCCACTGGTAGGAGATCTCAATGGCAGGATTAGAGAGACAGTGGAGTCACAGCTGCAATAAAAGCATCTCTCAATAAGCACAGCACTGTTCCACTAGAATTACCAGGAAGGGGCTTCAGCATCAGTATTCCCCTTTGCCCTTCAAGGTACTGCAACATAAATCCATGTTTAGGACTTGAGGAAAGGCATTGACACAAACTGTGTTCCTAAGAGTATGACAACTTGCTTACCAGAAGGGTGTACAAACTCTAACCTAGTTTAATCACAACATTAAATGTATGCTTATTTTGTTACATGTGTTTTAATTACAACTTATTCATGTCTGGGGAAGAAGAGTTCCTGAGTTAGGAGAACACTCAGGAGAAACTCCTGACGCTTGGCGTAATTTGTTGTCAATATTTCTGCATCTGCCAATAACTCTACCTTGGAATAATACCTCACAGGCAGGAGTGTGAGGACAAATGCCCCTAGAAGTCCTAGCCACACCATACTGTCACCATTATCAATTTACAGGATTTTGAGTTGTGGTTTTCCGTTTTATTGATTTTCTGAGCAGTCACATGCTAACATGACATATCTAGGAATGGGAGCAAAACACATATCATTGGGATTTGTCAGAGTTCTTACTGGAGGGACTATAGGATTTTGTTATCAGCTTCCCTGTACCCTGAGAAGGATATTTCGAACTTCAAGTCCCACCATGTCAGCACTTTGTCTCTCACATCCAGAGGTGGCAAGAAGCATATTTAAGATAAAGGACTTGATAATCAATATTAGCAAACAGGAAAACAATCATGGAGTATGCACTGAGTGTGTCACACTGGGGCCCACATTTTCCCCCGCTATTGACATTCCTTTCTCTTATGTTTACTTTTCTCTTTTCAAACTAACATAGTTGGCTCAGGAACGTATCACTGATACTGGCAGCTATGCTTTGAGACTGTAATATTACTCTATACATAATGATGCAGCTAGGAATCCTTCCTTAACACTCCCACTTGCCCCCTCCATTTATCATGTGTTACAGAGATGACTGGGCATAGGAAGTGATAGCTTATAATGTCAGTTTAAATAAAGGTAATTCGCTGGGCAAATCCACATCCTCATCCGAAATAGATTCATTTTTAGAAAGTCTTCAGACTTGCCAAAGTGGAACTGAAGGGATATGCATGCTGCATATCAGGGTTTTCAGATTTCCAAAGTGCTCAGCCACGGACTTTTCCCATATGAGTTTTAAGGAAACATTTATTATATTTAATCAGAAACTGGAAAAGCTACCCCACTAACATTAAAAAAATCATACCTCCCATTACTAACTAGGTATCAGTAGCCCAAGAGAATGATTTTTTACTCACTTAAGAGACAAGCTGTTCTTTGTCACTGGGATTTAAAGCATCAGTCATGTGCTAGGCCACCTAAAAAGTTCAGTTGATATCCCATTACTGTTTATACCTAAAGGTTTAAAATTAAATAAACAATTTCTGAAAAGGGAGTTATTCTAACCTGCCATAAAAATTAAATGATTTGGAACATTTTCTCTATTCATATAAGTCCTGAGCTCTTAATATGAATGATTTACTCTTTTCATCATCAGAATATGAGTTAATGCAAAAGTGTAAAGCCTTACTCCGCTAATACTCTGGAGTCCATCTCGTGAGTTTCGTTACACGAAAAATTATAAAAAATGAACAACAAGCCACAGCGAACACAAATGTTATCATTTGTGCTTCTCCAGACTATCTGATATCACTACTTAGTTACGTGTATTATCGACTGGAAAACTGATACTGATTGCATGGAAGTCATTTAATAGAATTTTAAGAAATAGCAGTAAAGCATCATAGTGAAGGCAGACGTTATGCATAATGAAATCTTAGCATTGCAGTTAGCCTGGTAGCTTTGTCCTCTTGTGTAGGCTTCTACATCTCATCGAGGTAATTAGGGCCAAATTTTCAGAACAGTCCTTTGCTGACCACTTCCACATTTGATGTCCCTTGTCAATGCTAAGCACTCAGAACTTCAGGCAAGGGGAAGCTGAAGGAGTGTGGTAGGTTTAGAGAACAGGCCCTTGAGCTAGACATTTAGCTTGTGAAAACAGCGATAACTCATCGACTTTAACAGACTACAACAAAAATTTTAAGTAGTTACTCCATGCAGAATGCAGTGCACACTAATTTCCATCTGCCATAGCTCTTCATCGTTGTTTTTAGGAACAGCACTATATGTAAGCCTCAGTAGGCAGAAGCCTAAAGAGGTTACGATTTACTTTGATATCACAAAAGAAAGCTTCATCATATGAGATTATTCTCTCTCCTTAACACTGTTGCTACAAGTCTGTCTACTTCACATACCAAATGAATTCAGATACAAGGCAGTGCTCAGCCTTCTGCCTCGAGAAGTCCATCACAGAAGCCCAGAGGCTGGCAGCTTCTGCCAGCACTCCGGAACTAGAGCAAGACCGGCTCTCCTCCAGCCCAGCCAGCTAGTCACCAGCGAGCCCATGGAGTCAGGAATAGGATTATGCCCATTTGGGTACTTCTGCTGCAGCGGACAGACCCTTACCTGCTCCTAAGCTTAGTTAGCTTACAGGCTATTTGTGCACGTTTATATGATATGTAACCTCTGCTGCATTTTACGGCATTGCAACATACTCCTATTTTTTATGACAAGAGAGGAAAAAAATCTTTCAACTTCACACATGTATTACCTGATGGGCAAGAAACACTAACAATGCATTCTGCTGCCAGATGATACGTGTTTATTTTGTGGTAGAAGGGAGAAGGATGAAAACCTGACCTGTTGTCACACCTCCACTCCATTACAAACCTCCACTTTTACTGGGAAGATACTGAAAACGTCAGGTAGTTTTGCTACAACATTTTGTTTCCCAAGTGCAACAAAAGCAGGATTGGTGTTAAGTTGCTGAAGCTTGATGGATATAATACCATGAGACGGAAGATAAACTACTTCTTTCTTCAGCACCTACATGCACCAGTAATTTAGAACTCTCTTGAGCTCATGGTTAAAGACAGTATGCCATCAGAAAATAGCGCATAGATTCTTTAAGCTGATTCCTCTGTGAATGTTTTAAACCTTGCCTGCTTATTAGAATGGCAAGGGTATTTTAGTATCTTCACATGGAAATCAGTTGTCTTGACTTCTCAGACCTGCCTCACTTGCTGCCATGAACAGAAGGAAGGATAGTCTTGACTTGGTTGAGCTTGCCTTTACAGTAAAGAATCAGTGGTTAAACTAATTTCAAGTCAATTTTTACACTCATATGTCTAGTACACATGAATAAAACATTTTAAAAATTCACTTTTTATTACAGCAAATCAAAATTCAGCAGGAACTCACATGAGGAGGTCTTTGTTTGGGGGGTTTTCACATGTGTGTAAAAATCTTTTCTGTAAGCATGCTGCTTCCCACCCCTGCCCCCAGAATTGCATTAGGCTCAGTTTACTCTCTGTTCATAACAAAAGATGTTTCCTTTTGCAGTGGTTACTCCTTACTTTAACTCCCCATCACAAACAGCCAGGGTTGTAAAAACAGACGTGTCAAAAGGTTAAAAAATGAACAAATAGATTTTCTCCAGCTGTACAGAAGTAGCTGACAATCTCAACTCTCCAGATCACAAGAGAGAGGCATTACTGAATGAAATAGCTGGTGTTGATTTAAAATGGAAATAAAGGAGGGGATGAAATTAATCTAGGAAAAAGTAAGCAGCTGCATGAAGGAATACTTTCAATCTGAAAACTGGATGATGTCTAAAGTAGGACAAAAAATCTTAACATATACATAATTTAGTATGTAAATTGTGAATACAAAGCAAACTCTTTTATATTAAATACCCAATTTAAGCATTATTGAAATACAGAGTATATTAGAAATAAATCATGTTTAATCACATGATTTAGAATAAAGGTTGTTCAGCAAGGACCACATATTTTTAAGCCTGATATTTGTTATGCCCGTTGTATCAAATTTGTAACACTCCTAAATATTTGATACTTTGTTTTTAACATTTGCCTTTTGTGAAGGATGCAAAATAATCTACATTTTTTCCCCCCACTTGAACCCTTTAAACCCAAATGAGACTAACAAGGCAAGTTACCTTTCTTGGCAGGGTGGGGGAAAGGGATTTTGTAAGACCCATCTTTTCTCTTCTCTCCTCCCCATCCTCCAGTAAATAAAATCAAAGGTCAGCAAGCATTCAGTGCAGTGGAGAGCACCAGGATGTAAAAATAAATGAATTAGAAAAGCTATCAAAGATTATAATAACTGTATATATACTATCTAGACCATTCTCAAACCCCAGACATGACTGTGGAAATACAACTAGGTATCTTGACATTGCTAGCAAACATGATTCAAGTATATTTATAAGTATTGTGAAAAAAGTCATACACAGGTAGTGCACCTCCCCAGATATTTACTCGTCATTCAAGAGATTAATCCATGAAGAGAATGACCATATAGCACATTTTCCATCTGCTGCTTTTTTTTTCCTCCCCCTACTTTAAAGGCACAGAAATAGTATCTTTATTAAAGATAATTTTTTATTTTTAAGTAATCTTTAAATATTTTCTTACTCTTTTACATAGGCCATAATAAAATATTTATCTGTTTTATATGCTAGTCAAAATCCTTGCAGGAGGATTAAACACGAATGTGAGGATGTCGTAGACAGTGAGGAAAATATATTTAGGTTCTTAACTTTCAAGCCAGTGTGGTCTCAGCACACAGCAGCTCCACAGCTACTCTAAACCTGCGTGAAGCCCACCTGTGGGTTCGCCTCTCTCCCCCTCACCCTGAACACATACTCCCAGCCTCTCTTTTCACAACTGCACCCGTGCTTCTGTGGTCACCCGCAGCAGGCTTCTGCTCAAGCTGTAACTGCACGAACACCCTCACCAGAAGGAGAGAAGAGGCAAGAGTACATGGCCCAGAGGCTACCAGGAGAAGAGGGATGTCTGCTCTGTCACCACACCAAAGTGTTTGGAAGTGCTTGGGAGACTAAAGATACCTGCACTCTGGAGCTACAGAAGCCATCGGGCACTGCTGTCCCTGGGACTGGATGCCTGAGCTTTGCAGGTTCAACTAGAACACACGCCTGATCCCTTACCTATCATTGCACCTTTGGGGGGTGTTGTGAGTTATTAAAAACCATGAAAAAGAACTTGACGAAAGAGACACCGAGCGCCCACCCTCCCCGTATCCTCTAGCACATTTAAAGGTAGCCTTAGCTCCAGGCACACGGAGTAACAGTGATGTAGGCAGAACTATGAGATCTAACAACACGTGCACACACGCGTGCACATGCAACACATTAGTTTCTGGCTAGACATCACTTCCCACCAGCTGATTCAAACAAAACTGAGTCGCAGTAAACCTCTGACTTCAGAGGTAAGGTTTGGGGATTTTTATCTCCTCTTAGAGCTGGCTCCTTTGGGCAGTGTTCGATACATCCCTTTCCTTTCTTCCCACTTTCTCCCACAACAAGAAGTGTTAACTTCACTTCAATCCATCTTCTATAGAGTGCTTATAAGTACAAGTGACTTATTTTGAATCATAGGAGGATAACATATTAAACTTCTTTTTCCCTGAAAACCTGCAAGTTAAAGGGAAAATGCTTCTGAGGCTTTAGAAAAATTAATAACTATTTTTTCCCTATGGCTGGCAATTTCCAGAGAAAGAAAATCTCCCAATCCTAAAATAAACCTAGAGTGGTATTTGAGACCATGATCTGCCGGATCTTTGACTAAACAAGACAACTACTTACACTCTCGCATGCTCCTGTGCAAAATACTTCCACAAATTAATCACTAGAGATACGACGTTAATACAGGAAGAAGGTATTACACTGACACAAAATCAGGAATATTTGTGCCTCTATGGTTTCTGTAAAAATTCAGCACAAAGTACATCTGAAACACCCACAATGTGCTGTTTCTCTCTATATCGTCCTCTTTGTCCTCCAATTCAAGAGAAGTTGCAAATGAAATACCCAGCAGCAATGTACTTAGTGTTGCAACATAGCTTTGATTCTTATACAGCCATGCCATCCCATACAGCATGCAATTACAACAATGATCATAACAATCCCACAGCAGTTCATACTTGCCACTCAGGAAGTGAATTCAAGAAATTTTGTTACATCACTGAGAAGACAGAGGTATGTATATTTAGATGAACAAGCTGCAATAGCCAAAGGGACTGATCATGCCAGCTGTGCTGCACTCGATCACCAGTTTAGGAAAAACCCTCCTCAGAGAACTTTTGGCATAAAAATGCAGGCTACTGCTATTGTTTTTCTTGCTACTTAATTCTTGGAAATTAAAGTTACCTTAGAAATTAAATGATGTACCACAGTAAGCTTCTTATTTTAAATTACTCAATAGTCACTAAGTGCTTTCTGTACTACATTTACATAGTTGGCCGGTGATGAAGATGACAAACCAAAAAAATGCCACATACTTTTACAAAACAACATTGCCAGATTTATTTATTTATTTTTTTAATAAACGATGCTGTGTTTTTAGGGTCTACTACAAACAGTGGTAAAAACTTTCAGAGCAAGCAGGCAAAAGTGAGAAAGATGGAAAGGTAAAAGAAAAGGAAACACTTACCCCAAAACTCGTCCTACAGCACATGCAGATTCATTTTCACTGAAGGCACAACTCCATATACACTGTATTTTACACTTAGCCCAATGAATATTTATCATCTTCCAGCTGTTAATTAGTTACCACTGTTTTCAAACATTCTAGAAGTGTTGTTGTCCAGAAACACGTCTGCAAAGCAACCCCCCTGGGATTACTTCTGCACTTGTGAAGCAGTGTAACTGGTTACTTTCTCAGAGACATTCGGCACAAGATTAGCAAGTGGCTAAAAGCCATCCTCTCATTCCAATTTTAAAACCGCAGTTTTGATACCACAGCTGGACACCTGCCATCACTGCAGGAGTAAGGTTCAAAAAAAAAAAGTAGAAAAGCCTCTTACGGGAAAATTCCACATCTGCTGCTCTGCAGCATCCTCAGGCATCTCAGGGTGCTGAGTATTTATTCCACGGCCAGTTTTGCACTCCAGCTCCAGAAAGCTGTAGACATCCCAAGCGATATCTTTCGATTATTTAAATTTGGGAATCCTCCAGAACTGCTTTCTATAAGCTGTGTGGGAAATGCTGCTTGGCAAATCATTTGCACTATGGCTAGGACTTAAAATCTCTTTACAGACTACATGACAGACTGATGGAAAAGATTTTCCTAAAACAGTAGCATCCCCCCTGCCCACCTCCCCACACCATCACTAACCTGCACTGAAATAATCTTGTCAAGTGAAATAGGACGAAAAGTTTTTTTTTTTTNAGGTATTCAGCATCTCCTTCTTCTCTCTTCTAGAGACATGGTTGAGTTACTGAAGTTGCCAAGTAGCACCAAAGCCATAGAACCACATACACACGCATCTTTCTAGTAAAAACAGAGTAAAAGATACCAGCCCAACTTCTTTCCCCAAACTATGTATGAATGCTCTATTTTCTCTTTTTCCAACACAGTTATGGAGGAATGTTTTGCTTGTTATTAGAGTTACAGTTTGCTTATTATTATTAAAGAACTATTTTTCCAAATCCAAAGCCGAATGCTTGCAAGTCTTTAGAAAGAGTAGAAACAAGAGGAAAAGAAAGAAAACATTACTGCTGCGCCCTACATAAGCAAGAAAGAGTCTCTCTTTTTCTAAGACTGTTCTGAACTAAAGCATCCTTTTGAACAGAAGCCACACTTAAATATAATCCTCAATCTGGAGCAAAGAGTTAACTCTGTAACAAAAGTGAGCTATAAATTGAGGAAATCAAGAAGGACTCACAGAAATCCCGAAGGTAGACAAAACTCACTGCTAGCAAAGGCAAACTCATGCTTGTTGCAACATACCGGTTTCACATACAGATAATGCTAGTTGATAAGCTAACACTAAGGATAGAGACCCATGCATAATAAGGAGCCAGCCACTGACATTTGCTGTATGCACAGTAATAATCAACACTGACTTTTCTATTAAACAGAATTAAAGCCACAAAATGTACAAGAGTTCAGGTCCTAGAAGCATAAATCAGGTAGTCAATGGGCACAGCACACCAGGCAATGCAATTACCACATCTTTTAAAAAACCTTGCGCCAGCTGCTATCACTGGTCATATTCACTATGGCTTATATTACTGGTAGAACAATATGTGCCTGTACTCACTGTATTCATAAAGAGTCAAAATATTACCTGAAATTGTCCTAGCATTAAAAAAGATAAATTGCAGCTGTATTAGAGGGCAGTACGTATGCTGCCTAAATACTAAGCTGAAACAACTACAATTTGTTGCTCTATAAATGTTTGACAAACAGTGGTCATGTCATTGCCAAACAGTAAATTCAGAAGAAAACTCCTGGAAAATACAGTGAACTAACTTCAGCAGTTATAAATATCACCAGCTACACGCTTACCTGCATTTATTAAAATACACGACACAAACCTAAATAAAACACTTCAGTGGATAGGGTCAGGGGGAGGCATCTTATTTATTTAAGCTTCAAGGAAACTACCTGTCCCTGTTTTCATGCATTATGACCAAAGTTTGCAACAAGGAAGTTGCAAATGGCAAAAGACTAATTAATGCAGGTTCTCCATTAACTCTTTTTAAACTTCAGAGCTGAGTGAATTAAAGATGAAATAAATTTACTCCCCCAAAATAGTATTAAAGTATGAAGTGAGCCAGGGTCCCTAGAGAGATAATGGTAATTACATCAGAGATAATAGTAATTACATCTTCAGATAGGCTTTACAAAGTTCAATTTTAAATTGAAAAAAACTGCCCTATCCTGAAGCTTAGTTAGTACTGGCTGGTCTGGATGACTGGGAACATTTCCACAATTTCCAATATCAAAGAAATGATAGAATGTTTTAAGGTTGGATAACGGGGAAAGGAGATGGGATGGCAAAGGGGAAGGAACAAAAGAGGCAGCTTGTTTCTCACTGCCACCGCAGCAATTTTAACTTCTCAGTTCTGGACCTGACTTTGATCAAAAAAGGAAAATAAACTCGACCTAGTGATAACATTCTCAGTCACTGTACAGACACACAAAAAACTAATTTAATCATCTTCCAGCTCTCTCCCTCAGGCAGTACTAAGCACACGGGCTACATCTTCCTGAATCCAACCTCAAGTAAATGTGTGGTCTGGGTTCTCAGCTCCTTCCTGGGTGACCGGGAGCACGTTTGCTCCTTTTGTGACTGTAACCTGCACCTAAGTATTCGGAGATTTTGTATCACACTTGTTCAAAAAGGAGTTATTTGAGGTGTGTCAGGGCCCTTTCTAACATGCCTGAAAAATTTGGAGGAGGGAGGCTTTGAATTTCAGCCATGCCTATCAAAAAGGAAACCATCTCTGTCAGGTAACCATTAGGCCTGACCCAGCTGAGAGTTGCACCTATTTTTAACAACCTTTGATTTGACCACCATGCTCAAATATTGATAACAGCCCCAATTCAGCAAACAGCAATGGACACTTTTATCTTTATCACAGATGCTTAACTTTATTCCTGTGAGCAAAGAATGAAGGTCAGAGCAATCTCACTTCTTCTCAAGCAGAGTTCCTCACTTAAATATTAAACATATCCTACACGCATTTACTTAGAAGTTGTATGTCCATTAATTCACTAGCAATGCTTGTACTTTTTTTTTTTTAATTAAAAGTTCTTCCATTGCAATTACACAACACAGACAATATACTTGCAAGGACCACAATTACATCACAGCTTTGTTGTGGACTGTATTATCCTATACAGAAACTTTTTATATTTTTTTAAGCAGGCATTTTTACAGAGTAATATTACAACAAAAAGTAAAAATGGAAAAGAGATTTCCCCAAATTAATGGAGAGACTGGAGACTAATATATTAAAGGTAGCACCGATATCCACACTTAGGAAAAGACCGATCTGGTCACAGGACAACCTGAGCGGGCAGTTACAGCACATGGGTGCACGCGGAGCAGCAGGAGGGCCGCTGCATGCAGCTCCCTCAACATTACTCAGGTTACAGCAGGAGCAGCCACAGGACCACTACATCCCCATCATCTTTGCTGGACTATATTTAATGCTAATTTGATGACATGCTATCAATACAGTCTAGTTATAGAATATAAACATACTATCTAGATTCATACTATCAAGGCAGCAAAGGCTAAAAGGTTTATTTTGTTGTTTTTTGATTTTTTTTTTTATAAAAAAGATCAAATGCAAAGTAAGACTTCGCATTTTTAATTTACTTGTTATATTTATTGGAAACATCTCATGTCAACTCATGAGTTTTTAACACACATCTAGCAAGTATAAATATATTAAAATAGTTTGTGCAGTATATGGACTGTAAGTAGTCATTATTATGTGCATTGCATCATGCTAATGCACAGAGAAGCTCACTGATTTTGTAAAGAAACAGACAAGTACTTAGTTTTAAGCATCTACAATAATTTCAGTTTTCTTCAAGTTAATCATGTGTCTATCACTGTTTGCATTATACAAGCCGAAGGAGTGGAAACAAACAAACTGCAGATGATATATCCTTATAACATACATCTGCGTAATTTTAGGTTAAGAACTAGTTCTGACCACTGACAATGCCATAAAATAAAACATATTCTCTGACTTCCTTATAGCTTTTCTTTGCCAAAACCAATTAAGAGTACTGCACCTTTTGGGAGTGATGAGGAAGGGAGGGAATGCTTGATGAGGTTATGACCCTTTTTCTGATAGAAAACAAAGATCTCTGACTCCATTCCACAAGAGACTGGATACCAAAAATTACTACATTTCTGATTTTCCCCTGGAGTTGGTTCATTTTTCTTGTTTTAAGTCTTACAGCAGGATCAGCATTAAATTCAGAACTGTGCATTGTTACATTCTAAAACAAAGTTGATCTCAACTGAGAGACTTGCTCGGATCTTAAGTTTCCCCTTTGATCTAAACAAGTCCACCCTGAATACTGAGTTACATATCTCTGAACAGGCACGTTATCTATTACCATTAGATGTTAAACTCACAGCAGAAACAAACATATTCATGAGCACTTGCTTTTATCAGGTTTAAAGCCGCATTTGATTTCCACTCTTCTGCCAGCCAGAGCCTAGGAAATCACTGTCAGTAAAAACATCTGAGGTCTTGACACCTGACTGTGGGTCCATTCCCACCAGCCCTCTGAAACTCAAATCTTCAAAGACAGGCATATATAATCCTTCCTTCGGACCCTAAATGCAAGGAATATTAGGAAAAAAATACTTTATTTGCACAAGGCAAATACAATATCTGAGTCTAGCCCAATTTTCTCCCTTCCACTAACAGTAATACTACTGCTGCATTATCTTTGATAAGAAAAACAAAATAAATCCTACTCAAATTTGATTTTTTCTTGTTCTTGTAGGCAAGGCATATAGCATGATCTAATCTGAAATGGCAAACGACGTAGTTATTTGGGGAAAAAACAGTAATGCAGCCTTTTCGGATATGATACCTACAAACCTCTTTTACCACTACAAGGTATATCTAAGCCAAAATTATTTCTTTACTTCCAGCTAATTCTACTTCTCATCACTACCAAAAGAAGTGTCAGTTTGGACATTTCCTTCCACATTTTGTTTGACAGTCACATGTAGTCAATCCTTAGAATGAATGTAACTATTAGGGTCTACATTATGAGGATAGCAAGGAAATGAAAGCAAAAGTCGATCCCTAATCCTTACACAAATACATGCCATCGCTTAAATTGAGCTGAACTAGCAGATTGGATCTGATCATCTCTCTTTCTCTACACACATTTAAGTCCGCATGCAGACTTTCTTGAGTGTCTTCTGGCTCTGGTCAAGATAACTACTACCCATAAGTAAAGCTTTGTGGTTATTCTTCTGTTTACTTGTACACTCGTATTACCTCACACATCAGGGTTGAATGTCCCTGAACAACCTCCACTATAGGATGACCACTTGTAAAAATATCCTTGATACACGTTATAAGGGTTTGGTTTGGGACATTGGTTTTCCCAATTTCCTTGCATGGCACTGGGAATGACTGAATTTCCAGCTACGGCAGTTGCGGTGAGATGAAGGGGTGTACTACAAAAGTTATAGGAAAATCCCACCTCTGAAATCTGGGAAAAAAAGGATTTCTATGTGCTCGGGTCACTGGGACAAGGGTTTGTAAGACATCACAACCACATGCGACATCATGACCACATGCGACATCATGATCGCACACCATTATTTACCAAATCCACAGAATGCTCCATGGACTCCTCTGTCATCATCTTCCCAGGTTCTTCACTCTCTCCACCACTCACCACCACATTACTGCACACCTCACATTTGCACTTCTTCTCCTGACTTTCATTTCTTTAATGTGATGACCAGGCCAAAGATTCTTCACTAGCTTGAGGAGTTAGACCTCAACAGAACGGTGGACAGAGTTTGTCAGGGGTATTTCAGTTACACCAGTCCAATACACAAGCTTTAAAACTCACAATATGAAGAGAAGAAAGCAGTAACTTTCGACATATTCCTTTTCTCCTCCTATGACATAACGCTCTCAAATTAACCAGTTGTCAGTGCAATCATATACTATTATAAAACCAGAAACCTGAGAAATAGAATATAATGGCTTTACCATTACGAGATTTTCTTTTTCAGCCAACTCTATCAGGATTCTCTAGGATTACCTTTATTCCTGTAATCAGAAAGAACATTTTACAATGGGGCTAAGAATTTACCAAAAACAAATGATACCTTTCTATGCCAAGAGAGTGAAGCTGAGTTAGTTCCATCATCATAAGATGGAAATAGGCTACTGTTTTGTTCAAGCTGAATTGGAGAATACACTGATCTCAGCTTGCTTTACAGGAGAAAAAATCTACCTGCCCACTAGGATTTCACATTGAGATTCCTATCACAAATTAGCTATTGTGGTTAAACAATTCCCTTCTTTTAATAGTGAAAACATAGCCTTGGACATTTGATTAACAAATTCAGTCCCCTCCGTGTACAAACGCAAGAAAAGATTCTTGTTTTAAATGGTACAACAAAGGGTAATAAATCACATCACAGGAGCAAGCATGATACTAGCGCTCTTTCTGAGGTTAATCACAGGCATCCAATCTGCCACCAGAAAGAAGAAACTTGTATTAAGATACATTATTAACTTGATTACCTGCAACCTCACTGTTTACCTGACAGTCTGTTCACTTCCCACTTATATTGCAAGAGGTTGCAGAAAGGCATTTCAAGGCAAATTCCAAAGCTCAGCATAAATAAAGGATTAGTTAGTGGATACTGCTTTCAAGATAAGGAGGTACACCAGCAGTACAGGTATCTGAACTAATTAAGCCCTTCTAATCACCAAATGTTTACTCTGCATAAAAATTGGCTTCAAATGCTTTCAATGTGATTGCTAGCTACAGAATAGCCAACAAAAGTACTACCTATTTGCACAAAGTAAGATGGAAATAGAATGACAAAAAACTTGTCTGGGTTTGAAACTGAAATTTGTTTGATTTCAGTATTAAGTTTCTCAGTGACGAACGAGTGACAAAACAACGACAGCCAGACAAGACATGCTCGAGTAAGCAAAAAACCTTTTAAACAGGATTATACCAACCACTGAGCAAATACTGTTAAAGAAAAAGAAAAAGAAAAAAAGAAAAAGAAATCCACTGAAAATACACCTTAAAATCAGAGCTGCTGTTTGTTCTGCTTCAGACAGAATAGAGTACAGCTTTAGAGAGCACAGATGATAATCATGGGTTTTATTTAATTATCATTGTATGAATGATAAGCTAAACTGAGCACTGCTTTTTAAACACAACCAGAAGGTTATGCCAAAGAATTGGTAAATACAATCCTAGGACTGTGAAAAGTAGCACTTGCTCCTGAAAGACCCATACATTTGCAGTGCATTTTACATACAAATCCACTTCTCTATGTTATTTCCCAATCCTTGCAGTAAGGACAGGGTCTCCTTTCTTCCACACTTTATGGATGCATTTTCAGAGTAAATACCCAGGGACATTTAAATTTTTTTTTTTCCTCTCTCCTCCCTGACATGTATTTGCACATTGACTCCTCCAAACTGGGACAGTTTATTCTGTCAATAAAACGATACCTGCCTTTCTTCTACTAATGATAGAGAAGCCTCAGTTTTCTGTCCTATTCAGAACTTACCTTTTTTTCCAGCTGCAAATAGATACCTCCTTTAACAATACTAGCCGTAGATATTAAAGAGCCTCATGGCAATGAAGGGTCACTAGCTTGTAAAGATATGATTGACCGCAGCTTCTTTTTGCCTCCGGATGAGATCTGGCAAGCGTGGAAGAGAAGGGAGGTGGGCAGAGCAAAACATTAAGTACTGACTGGAAAAAAAAGAGGAAATTCCCCCAAGACGATAGGTTAACATTCCTCCTCATGGGTTGCCTATAACACAGTTGAGTTCCTATCAGGATCCTTAGGCAAGTCAGGGACTTGTTTAAGTATTACAGGCAAGGAAGTACACAGACGCAGGTTTCAAAGCCTAGCCCTCAAGCCAATGAAAACATCACTTTCCCTCCACAGGCCGTGCATGTTGTTCTTTGTAAAGCTATCATTTACATCCTTACGCAATGCAGCATTAGAAGTATCACGTTGCCCTGGCTGGAAGAGGAACAGTCCCTCATTTACTTCAGGGGCGAAGCATGTTTTTATTGCTTGATTCCATGAGCTCCATTATTTCATCAGCACAGAGTTAACAAAACAGAGGGGCAAAAGGAGCTAAATTCACTTCTTAAGTGCACACACAGCAGAACACTTTACTAAGCTCTGAATTAAACTTGAATTCAGCCTTCACATTGGTAAATGCTGGGCAAATCCACTGCACTAAATATGATTTGCCCTGCAGAATATTTATAACTGACATGGATGATTAGCAGCAAAGCTCCATGGCAAGTTAGCTCAGGGATGGCTAAACATTTTGAATTAAAAATAATAATAATAATAGTAAAATTGTTTCCTGCTGACTTTGCTCCCGAAATATCATGGGAAAGCAAGCAAAGGTAGGTGAATGCAGAACTACAGTTCCTTCTTTTCTGCTTAGCTGAATCATGAAATCATACCTCTTCTCCTGCAATGTAAGAAACCAAACACAAGCACCTAGCCTTGAGCATGTCAGCCTCTCTAGATCTATGTAACCCTTCAATTGTTTTTTTTTTTTTAAGCAGAAAAATGGCACACCCAATATAAAAGTTTTTTGGACATTCCACTCCAACTCCACATCTCACTTAAATACAAAGTACTGCTCTAATATCTTGACACAAACATCTCAAAGCATCTTAAAATATGTTGAAGGAGCTTCAGAAGACTATTCTGTGCTACCAGTTGTAATCACATTGTAGCACAAGGACACAGCACAATGATATTAAGTAATGTGCCACAGTCACACAAGAGGGCAGTGGTATTTACGTGCCCAAAACAGCACATGAGCCTCCTGAATGACAGTGCAGTGACTCAGCACCAGCTCAGATGTCTCCTCGCACGTGTTGGTACCTCTGCAAAATCCGGCTGTGCTACTGGAGCCTGTTACTGGATACAGGAAGAGGGAAATACAGTGTATAATAATGCAAGTTCTACAAAGGATTTTCAGCAAGGCCTCAATCTTAACCAGAGGCACTCAGCAAAATCTTCCTTCCTCCACACAAAGCACCTGCAAAGTCAGAGTCTTCTACAGAGTCTTAGAAAATCACCTAAATAAAACTGGAAATAGAACAGGGTCTACATAAGGGCATATATGACTGTTTTCAACCAACAGGTTGCTTAACCATCCCATGGCTAATTAAGACAAAAGGCTAAGTTTCTAATGACTAATTCGGAGATTAGGCCTTGGGTAAGGAGTGACAGAGTACAGCAATGGTGAACACAGGGACTTGGACAGACTGCCAGCCAACTGAGTGTGTGTGGTGTGACCCAAAGCAGACAACAAATAGGGGTGTGTGTGTGTGTGTGTGTGTGTGTTTGCCTCAAGACACAGTATCTTCAGATTTTGTTGTTGTGTCCTCAAAGCTAGTGGGGTCACTGGCCTAAGTTACTCAGCTTCCAGGACAACATCCCTCTTTCAAAAGGGACACATTTTAAGTAGAAAACCAGAGCTAAAGGCAGTTTCTTTGGAAATTTTGACCAAAACCATTGCATCAATTCTAATTATAGAACTAAACATAGTGGTAAATAAAGCTGGTGAACCACTGTATATTTCGAGTGGCATTTCAAATACCCCAGCATTTGTTGCACCAGACTGTTTAACAGCATACTGTTTTCAGTATCCAGTATTGATGAAGAAGAATCTTGGCATTTTTACGTTGCAACTTGGTCTGCACCCTGAAGTCACAAAAGAAAGTGTCAGATCCTCGCAGAAAAACAAGACAGATGCCACCATCATTTTCAATACAAATTTTACAATTTTTTTCTTTTTTTTTTTTTTGGAGGAGGAATAGAGGGGAGCAGGTGGAAAGATGCAAAGGGTTTAAAATTTCACAGAAATATTTAGCAAGAATAATCTACTGGGAGAATCCGAACAGACAAAAAGGGAGCTTCTAGCAACATAACTCATAATTAGGACTGAGGTCACAAGCAAATTGAGCCATTATTTTAATATATTATTTTGATCACTGTCATCCAAGCAACATTAACAGACATACTATGCAAAAACATAGGTGAGGAATTTCAAGAAGCAGATAATACTATGTGTGCATACACATATAAAAGCTATGCAACTATGTAACATATGTAATATAAAAAAACTACCAGTTCTGTAACTGTTATTGAAAATGAGTTCTCATGCATGACTTTTAGGAATTCCTTCTCTCATGAATTATGAGCCTAACTTTCAAAATTCCTTTTAGACAAACCCATTTCACTTTTGAATGAGCTTCACAACATTCTCGTGCTAATTAAAAAAAAAAGTTCTAGGTTCACACACAAGAACTGATCACATGTCCCATCTGTTTAATAAGTAAACTACACAACTTTTCTTCTGAATACCCCCCACCCCACAATTTAAAGATCTGAGCTCTTTTTCAAGCTTTGTTTGGTGTTTAGATTTCATTGGGATGTACACAAAAACACTTAAGACCCCTCCATTGCATTGTTACTGATATTTTCAACACAACATATATGAAGGGAGAAAGGCAGATATCTATTTAAAGCAGAGACATCAGTATATCCTCTTCCCTGTCTACTGAAGCAATGCCTCTCAGCCATGAGGCACTTCTTCGGTGAGGTGCTGCAGAAAGGAAACCAAAAACACTGAATCCTGCTCTCCTTTCTAACGCTCAGCCAATCTGATAATCAGAGTTTTAAAGTACTCTGCCAAGGTACTGAGAAAAGACCTCAGGATAGTTAAAGACTAACAGCTACAACTGTGTGATTTAAGAATGAAAGTGACTTTAAGTCATCAGGTTCAGCACTATTTCCCCTAATTACAGGATCATTTTCTATCTGGACATTCATAGTTTCAGATTATAAATCTGCTAAAATACCTGTGATCAGAGATGACTGCTATATCAACAGTATCCAAAGTTCAAGGTAACAAACTGAGCTCAAAGTAGCTTTTATATACACCTTGCCTTCCCTTAACCCCTTCGAACACCCTGCGAGACGGCTATTTAATGCAAAATATTGTTTGTCTGTAAAGTGCAAAGAGAAAAACAAGAAGAGAGAAAAAGAAAGATTAAAAAAAAGTTGCCGCCCACCCCCAAGAACTTTCTGGATTTAAACATCTTATGTAAAAAGGCTTCTGTTATTTAGTAATTTTGCATAGTTTTACTCTGCAACCTGAACTCCATTCAAAACCTTCAAAATCACTTCAGACCAGCTCAGAATTTTAAATGAGGGATTGCTCTCTTTTTCTTACCAAAGAGGGGGGAAAAAAAAAAAAGAATGTGCATTAATTACAAGGTACTGACTGACCTGGATTAGCCATTCTTCCGTGTCAGTAGAAAGGAATTCCTAACATCTGCATCAACTAGGAGGATAGATTAGGTTGTTCCAAGTGGATTTCTTGTGGGAAATAAATAAAGTCAATTTTTGTTTTACTTGTGTGCCTAAGTCTAACAGTGTGTAATCTGCTAATGAAACAGTAGCTTTCTTCTAAAACTTTCAAGTTATTTCAGGAACATGGCAGTATTTAACCCCATCAAGTTTCTGCTTGTGTTCTTTAATTCTAAAATGTTATAAGGCCAGTTTCCCCTTATTTACAAATAATCCTAAACATCTTAAATTCGTTACAGCATGGAAATGATGATTACCTCTAGAGAAATAAGAGGTGCAGGATTCAAATATAGTCAAGTCCTAGCACTTTCATTTCAAAAAGAACACTGAAAAACTGAAGAGTGCAAAATAAGGCATGAGTATGATTTACTGTCAGAAAGCCTACATTATACCAAGAGACAAAAGCAGCTTGATCTATTCAACTTACACAGTCCATAAGTACCTGTCTGAGGGTGACAACCATCTTTTCAGTCAAAGTTTACTGCTGGAAGCTAAACATACAGACATGTTTGGTCTAGAAAAATGACTGAATTGATGACATAATTAGGGATAATTTCTCTTTATCATGCTTGATTCTCCACATAAGTTTGTGCTTTAAAGACTAAATCTCTTTCTAAAAAGAAGTATGATATAGTAAAAACAAAAACTTTGCAATTCAGGCCTTCAGCTTCCAAAGACCCATTATGCAGAAAATGGGCTTGAACAACTACTGCAGTTCTTGCAGGCTTTAGAAACTTCTAGTGATCTTTACAAGAGACATAGATTTAGCATTTTCTCTTTTCATCACAAAGTCCACATATCTTCTTGAGCTAAAACAGAACTCATTTTAAACCAAAAATCCCCACTTTTCTGCCTATGCACTAAATCCAGTTGTATTACGTGTATTGACAAGAAGAATTACTGCTGTGGACACCGAAATCTAACGCTGGGCTTAGAAGAAAGATCAATTAACATTTATTATCAAAATCGTAAAGAGAGAGCTTAGGTTTACTTAGTATTTTAAATTTTAGCTTTACACAAGAAACAAAAGTATCAAAAGTATTCATATAATCCCCCTCAAATATAGACTGCCTCATATGTAACGATTTTGCAGTTCGTCATAAACTCGAGGTTAAGACAAGGATGTCACCTCTGCAGGAGCACTACGCATTAAAATCAGATTAAATACTTTGAATCCAAGACTTAGAAGAAACTGCTAATTTGGGGGGAAAAAAAAAAAGGTGACAAACTTTTAGTAATAACTTAACAACTGTTACTATACACAGTTGAGTAGAAATATCATGTATTCTTTAAAACTTTACCTGTTACAAAGTGTTTCAGCTGAAATATATAATAGCAGAACTTGACATTTAAGTGGAAAAGTTACTTCCATATCCATAATGCACTGTAAGAAAAATTATATCCAATATATAATTGAAGTATCAATTAGGTGTGCTTCTTTCTTTTATTGTAAAAACAACTATAGGCTGAAATGTTTAACTTGGATTTTTCATATATCATAACTTAGTAACATAGTAAGTCTGCAAAATACAATACTTGCATACATCCAGACTTAAGGAAACTTGCCAGAATCTCTGACTTAGCGGAAAAAGATCAGGCAGGATCTAGTCTGGTCAACAGCAGTACTTTCAGCTCTGCAAGACTTGGGGTTTTTTTTTTGTTTGTTTTTGTTTTCCTGTTTTAATTCACATTCATTCCTAGAAGAAGGAATGAAACATGGAACCAAGGAGTTACCCTGTATATCTGAGCTTACAAGTATGTTTATTGGCTTATGTCAAAGGCAACCCATGTTGTACCATTTTTTCCTCAAACTCAAAAGAAAAAAAAAAGTAAATAAGGCGCAGAAGCAAAGGCAACATTTTTTTCCTTCCATGTATTCCCTTCGGTATGTTTTTTTTTTTTTTTCCCCCAAGCTTTTTCCTTGCCCCTCACCCTGCCCACATTCTCTGTATTTTACATTAAAGATTTCCTGGTATGACATTATCAGTGTGTCCTTTCCATTTCTTTTATTCACTTGCAGAGAAGGGTGTGGGTAACTTATAAAAGTAGCTGTAAAGTAAATACACCTATAAACTTTGACAATTTTATAAAAGGACATTATTTGTCTGTATTCAGAAGCAACAACAATACAGTAACATTTTCCCACCACAGATAAGTGGGAGCCTGCTTCAGTTTTGGTACCATATACTTCAGTCACAGCAATAACACCGTGGCTTTTAAATTCTTAAACTTTTAAAAGCTTGTACACCAATTTTTATTCTCAGCACAATGTTCATTTTCTCACTTGCAAAGGAAGGGACCCATAGAAAACACCTCACAGCTATTTTCCAAAAATGCAAAGATCTAAGTACAGGCTTGACATCTGGGGAGAGGGAAAAAAGGCATGAGAAAACAAAAACAGAACAAAAAACAACTTTTCATTTAAAAAGTACTTTGTCAAACACAAAGCAAATGTAAAAAAACCTGAGTCAGATCCTCCCCATCAGGGCTCATGAAAACAAATAAATAAATAAATAAAAAGCAATCAAGCTGGAGAAGAGCACAGACATGAAGAATTTACCTGCCCTGTAAACAAAGCTTCAACCCCATCTTAAGTCTGTTCATAAAAAGGAGCACACAACACACAAATGTGTGGTAATTCCAGTGGTTTTGGCTCACTCTCCCAGACCCCTTGCTACACAGTTTCAACTGAGGTCAAAGCTCTGTTAGGTTGGTACAGTGCTTGTCCTTGGCAAGAAGAACTCACTCTAGCAGAAGACACAGGAACAAGCTTGTGCTGTTGGAACCGTTCTGTGCTCTAGATAAAAAGTTATGATCTGAAGCGTATCCGTGTTTCTCCAAATGTTTATACCTCTCCCTCATGAGGCAGAACGTCCCTCAAGCACTATGACCATAACAACATTTCTCTTACAATTCTCTCGTAAATCCACTGCAAAAAATCCAAGACAGTAGGTAGTACACAATAAATTAGCAAGCTTTAAAATAACATACTTTTCTTGTAGGAGAGTTTTTCATCTCTTTTAGGTGTAGAAGTATAATTGTTCTCTATTTAAACAGAAAAACAAGGTCACTTCCAGTTGTGTGTGTGTGTATACACGAGAAGTATGTATATATATGAGTGTCAGACACAGCTGCACGCTATCTGTCTGAAAGGTGTGTGACAAAATGGACTGGAGCTGTTGCATTAATAATGCAGATTCTAGCCAGGCCTGAGGAGATAAGCAGTCGCCGTCTGTGATAAATGCATAGCATGTCCTTATATTATGGAAGTTTAGTTGATGATAAAGGATTGCAGAGGCACCGTTGTATTTAGAAACACTCGCCCTCAGTCAGAAAGCTAGACTTAACATATAAGTTTCTGGAACTGGCGTACATAGCATTTTTCCCAGAACCACACTGCGCCATGAAGGAAGCACTGAGTTCCAGTTGCTGCTTCTCCACATCAGATTAAACTTTTCATATCATTGCAAGCAACTTTAGCTTTGGAGGTAGGCCAAAATCATTACTCTCAATACACTTCCAAACTGGCAAGCTTGCATAGTAAACAAACTCTATTACTATAAAAAGTGAGGCATAAACCTAAGACCTCTTCAAAATCTATCAGTCCCTACTATGACAGCTGCAATCAGGAAGCTTGCAGGTCTTGCAGTAAAAGTTGCAGAACTAACGCAGTAATTCCAGTTTTTGATGTGATTAAACTTCGCCACTTGAAATGCAGGCACAGTTTTCCTTCAGCATTTCATTTATGAAACTCTTCGCTTAAAATATTTCTGAGCACTTCATTAAACACACATTATCATGAAATGTAAAACTAGCCAAATAATTATATTTGTATATCCCAAGATTATCATTTCAAGATGCAACCTAAAACCTCAATCCTGCAAGGCAACTCAACTATGTATCTCCTTGCACCCACACATGACTCCAAAAATTTCAAGAACCAACCTCATTACAGGATGGTAGGACAGTGCTCTCTTAACAGAAGTGTCTAGATAAGTGGATCCAGGCATATGAGAAGATGTGACTGCAGGTTTTGTCTTCTGAGAGGTGGAAATGAGAGGGGATGACAAGCAGCAGGACTAAACAATTAACTTGTAAAAATAAATAAATAAATAAATAAATGGTTTTATAATAAAAGTAGGACATTCTTCTTAAATATTTCTGAGGACAGAAACGAGCAATAAGTTTATGATGGACTTCAAACTCAAGAAAATTTTTTGTCACATAGGGGGATTTTCTAGCTAACAGCTGTCAGTGGAACAAGTCTTTGAAATACTTTGCCTGTTTTAGCAGCTCACAAAATATCTGTNCCACCAACTAAAGATCTGAGAGAAAAAAAAATTGCATTTATATGTACTTACACTTATGGTCCTAAGCAGGCCCTCTCTGTGTTTCATTCTGAATGACTACACTGCTCCTAGGGCTGGAATCTAATCTTAACCAGGACTATCTCACTGGATAGGAATCCTAATCAGGAACTAACCTTGAAATGCAGCCATTTTCTTTCTATGACAGTCATAGCAGAGTCATATCTTCCTCAAGGATTTCCTGTTGCCTATGAATTATATATTTAATTGAAAAAAACATTCAAGACAGGACATCTCAGCTTTAGAAATGCTGGCCTGCTTAGGACATGACTAGACAGAACCATCTCCTGGCCAGACATTAGGCAAAATTCCCTAATGATTAGCCTCATACTTTACATGATTCTTGAAATATTGCTTTTCATTGTGAAAGACAAACCTTCTCATGAGATAAGACTTAAGCATCAACACAAAATTTTTATGCAGTGAAAGCTGCAACTATATAAACTGATAACCACCCTTCTTACAAAACACAGACTTGAGAGGAAGCATGTGGTTCTTAACTATCTTGACAGAAACTAGACATAACAGAACCCAAACAACTTGGATTGCTCGGCTTTCCTGGAGAACCATGAGAGTCCAGACTTGCTACGATAGAGGTTATATTCAGGCTCTTATCACCTTAAACTATTTCTTAGTCCTTCCAACATTTGAAGTACAGAGTATATTCTGTGCATATGAGAAGAAAATTGTGTATTGCACCTGGAAGCTGTGTCCATTCTAAATTATTCTATAAAATACATGCTGTGGGGACCACTGCCAAGATGTGTCTAATGGCATTTATATTAAGTACAGCTCCACAAAAGCCACAACTAAGAACAGTTGCTATTTTCAAAGGATTTAGTAATTTTTAATGCCTTGAACTACACAATCAGATTTACAGCATGTTCTGACCAAAGCAGCTACCAGAACATAATGTGGCTTTAATTTAAAGACTATAAGCCTCCTACGTGCTCGCTCTTTCGCCTGGACCGTTAATGGACCTGAAAATAGTACAACAGGACCAAACCTCCCACCTTTCTTCCTCTTTGCCTTCTGCAGTCAGAAAGTATTTCAATACTGCTGCAACCAGGCCATCAGTCTGCTGGCTCTTTAAGAAGCTGACTTCAATGGTTTGACGTATCACTCAAACATGCAAAAAATTTCTATTAATATTTTATTGCTCATAAAACATCAAAGCTAGCTCCCCTTCTTGTCTGTCAGCAAGCAGCAATTTCGCCCTTTTTAAGCTAAATTAAACTATAGGGAGCCAATTAAAAAAGTAAAACCTAACAACTAAGATTTCCTCTGTATTAATCGCTCTAAATTTAGGACACATCAAGGCCTCTCAGCCCACTTCTAGTGTTAGTCTGAAATTACTGCCAGACATATAATTAGTTGACCAAACAAACAAACAAACAAAAAAAAACAACAAAAAAACCTACAACTCTGAAGTGATAATTAATATTAAATAACATTAGCAGTCTTGAATTTGCTAACTATATAACACTTGTCAAGGTTCTTCAGAGTAAAGCAGTAAATAACTGGGAGGTACCTGTGCTGCCACATGCCTCTACAGCTAAAAGGGCAATAAGTCCTTGTCTGTTTATTTTTACCACTTTGGATCTCTTGGTTTTAAGGCTGCAATCACCCCAAGATGAAAGAATGTAACCTTCACAATCTAATTTATCTTAAGAGTTGCAATTCACTCTAACTGGCAGTAAGCAATCAATTTTTCCCTCTTATCCTTCAATGTCCTTTAAAGTTGCTTTGGAAGAAAATGGCTGAGGAGTAGGGAAATCAATGAATCTGAGAAAAATTTCTAGCATATCACTTGAATAAAACAGCAAGATAAAATATGGAGAATCTCAAGAGGGGAAAAAGCACTTTTTGGGGTATGAAAACTGATTTAAGAAACTATTGACCTTAAAGTACTTAAATGTACTTTACATACTATTACTGTAAGCAAAATCCAATATTAACACAAAGATTAACTTGAACTGTTACTGTTGTTCATTTTCTATATATTAACCCTGTGCAGTTGGCAGAAGTTTGGAGATCTTTTTATGGTTCATGTTTCCACACAACAATATGGGGAACACTACAAACTCTGTAATCATATGACTATCATATGATAGTCATTAAAAAAAAAAAAACAACACCCACCCACCCACAAGCCCTCACAAATGCAGAAAGACACTAGCAAAAGAAACTAATTTATATCATGATTTATAGGGTAACTTCCACGATAACTGCATCACTTTAAGATGCTCTAAGTACCACTGAACAGTAATGTAATATACAGTAGTCACTTTAACAAAAAACAACTGTTCTGTTTGGTGACAAAGTCTTTCCATAAAGAAATCCCAAGAGAAGCAATGGCTATCATGCCTGACCTAGAAAAAGCAGAGGTAAAGTACACCACTAACATTTGTAATCACTGAAAAGGACTTCTACGTTTTCACTCCAGGTCACGCTCAGGCATGATTACAGTATTACAGCGTTATCCCAGTGCATCCTCTATCCAGGGCCTTCTCTGAGAACTATGGTGGTACTCTGACTCTTTTGAAAGTTGAAAAGAGAATTTAAACCTGCAACAGCTACTCTAGGGTCGGCAGCGCATTTCGGAGATGGTAAGCATGACACAAAAAAGAAGAGTGCTATTTATGAAGTAGTATTCAAACAATCATTTTCTTTGAATCATTTTATATACAATGCTAAGCTTAAAGTAATTAATAAATTTAATAATTAGACACTGTTGATAATTCCTGACGGACATCCTCTAGGAAGGGAGATGTTCCCTCACCACCACTGCCACGGAGTACTAAGGGTTCAGCCATCATTAGAAGAATGCTCAATTCTTATATGAAGTATGAATTATTTCATAACACTTCCAGATTTTGACACACAGTCCTGGAGCAAAGCATCTCCCTAGAAGTGTGTGAACTGCAGTAAAACAGAGCTGAGAAAGGAGTCTTTCAAAGACTGCACTCTTTAAAACTCAACAGTCCCAACATTCAACTAGAAGGGATCCCTCATATGTAGGATGAGGAAACAAAAAGCTGTCAGTTACGACAGACAAGATAAACAAACAGGTTCTTCTGTTTCTGCAAGAAAGCAGGTGGGCAGAACAAGGAGGAGCACATTGCTGGCACAGGAACTGGGGAGGCGACAGTGTCCTGGATGCATCCCACCTTGCTCAGCCACACAGCCCACAGCTCTCCGGCCCCATCGCTGCTGCGCTGTGCCGCAGTCAGCTATTTAGAGCAATGCGACAGACAAATAAAATTTTTGTTCCGATGAGAAAGGCAGATGCTGGGAACTCCTTTATGGCATCCAGGTGTTTCACCTTCAGGCTCTGTGGTACAATTTGGGGGTGGGGTTTTTTATTATGTAAATGTGACAAAGTTGAGAATCAGAGTTAAAAATTTCACTGGCAATATTTTACTCTGGATATGCAAGCTCAGCTTTAATTCAGGCTGATGGTCAAGTTACAGACAGCAGCTTAAAAAACACTTTTTAAAAAAAGCTCACAGGAGACCCAGGC
Source organism: Chauna torquata (assembly GCA_013399475.1). NCBI lineage: Eukaryota > Metazoa > Chordata > Aves > Anseriformes > Anhimidae > Chauna > Chauna torquata. The sequence goes on from VXAL01016495.1 coordinate 347,483, forward strand.
CATCTTCAGCTTGTTTTAAATAGCATCCAACTGAGAGGAATATTTACACTAGAATGTACAGAAAATTAATACATCACTTGTTTCTTTGCTTTAACAAGGAACCTTTGCTCCCTCAGAAGCATTCAAATTGTTTCAGATTTCTCTCATCTTAGAACACGAATTTAGAAATGAATTAGGCCATCAGCATTCAAAAGAGCTTTAAAGAAACAACCTAGTTTTCCTCATGACACGTCACATTTGACTGTTTCATGCAAGCTGCATTCAGTATTTCGTATTACTCATAATTGAGTATTAAATATGTGCACTGTACTTGTAAATCATGATACACAATTTTTGTAACTTATTTATACAAAAGCAAAAAATGCATCAAACAAATGCTACACTTCTTAATTGCTTCAGAGTTAAGAATTAACTACCTTTAAAACAGAAAAAGCAAAAACAATTCTTTAAAAGTGGGATCATCAATATATATTTAAAAAAAAAAAGAAGCACCACACACACTGTTTTCGAAAGCTCAAGTTTAAACAGTTCAGGCCACATAATCCTTCCACGCCTGATTAAAGGGACATAACTTGCGGATGACTGGAGCACCAATCTCTGACCAGGCACCAGCCAACCAGAGCAGCAGGGGAACTGCTGGGCATCTGAAGAACAAGTTATTGTACCAGTTAATAGCGAATCTTTTTGATCTGTGATTTAACCACCATTCTGGTGAAGAGCAGGCTTCACTGGACTCAAATATTTCACAGTGTCCAGAACAGTCTGCCTGTCACCACCTTTCACTGCCTGAGATCAAGGGAGCAACAGCCGTCACTATGTGCTCCCCTCTCCACTCCACTGAGCTGAGGAAGCTCGAAGAGCACATCCAGATAATGTCCTGTTGGCAGCTGAGAAAGAAAGTAGGACCCAGCATGGCCCAGTGATTTAGATAGTCAAAACGCATTCTGAAAAAAAGCAAATTGATTCAATATTGTGGTTTAATGCATCATGATATGACCAGAGAATTTAAGCTGTGCTGTAGAGGCTGCAGTCTGGTTGCAGCAAAGCGACTGCAGTGCAAGAACAGCAGAGCAGCACTAGTTTTTGTTTCGGCTGTTACTAATGCTTAACTCCAGTGGACTAGAGCTAGTCCAAATTTCTCAAGAGAGTTATGACAACAGTTATTATGCATTACAAAGACTAGTGTTTCAAAGAAAGACATGCCAACCTCTCTCTGTATGCAGATAGAGGCCAACAAGTCAGGGAGGAGTCTGAAACAGAATACGCAATTTCATTGCCCTTCCACTTTTCTTTTCTCCCATTTTAAAATCAGATTTCAAACCTGCTTTGACTTCACCTCCTCCTTTTATAAGCACTAAGGTTAAGAATTTCAGATACTGTCTTTATACAAACACTTTGTCCTCCTTCAAGGTATGACTTTTTGGGGACTAAAAGCTGCTGCAAAATGAGACTATGAAGAGTAAGTAAGGAAAAATAACTCAGCACAGGAAGATTATATCGCTGAGGACAGTAAGAACGTAGCAAGCACATACTATATTTCATCCCAGCATTATCCTAGCTTTCAATCGTTTTCAGCTAAAGGGATTCCTTGGTTTGCAGTGGCTTTCCTATTTGGAAAGCTCTTTTCCAGAAATTTCTCTGGTCCCCCCTTCAATTTACGTGAATTTTTACATTCACACTATCCTTTGGCAGGGAAGTCCGTAAAATCTACCACCTCTGTATAAACAGTCATGACCTTTTGTGTTGAATCTCACACATCTAATCATCATATGATGGCCACAAGTTCTTGTGCACGTAACAGCACAGTTGGTTTCTTTAAGTCTCACAGTAAACACTGTTTATTCAGGACATCTCTTCCTTTCAGTTAGGCAGCAATAAGCTCCAGGAAACATAGAAAGGAGCAAGGAAGAAAAATAAACTAGTTCCAGGGAACAGAGCAGGTAGGCGAATGATACAATCACCATCCATCAGTGCACTGATGTGTTTGCTCCCATCTCAGCCCAGCGATACTCTGTTAAAACTACATTGCACTATTACCACAGTTATCTGTGATGTCACGCACACTTACGATCAAAAAAAGCTTTATAAAAGATATTTCACTTTTCCATTTAATTTTGTATTTCTTGAAAAGGGCTATAGTAAAGTGTAATGGCAACTGTCTCCACAAATATAACATTTCATTGCTGTGTGTCCAATGAAAGCCTCTACAGAGCTGCACAGGAGGCAACATGCAGCATTTACTAACGTGAACTTACCCTGGGATTCCTGCCATGAAGGAATAAGTTTCAGCAAAATTTGGAGGCAGAAATCACACTCTTTCTTCCTTACATTTGAAGTGAATGATCTGTTGGGCAGTCTACAGATTTACATGGCTGTGCTTGCATGTTTTTCCTGTGCAACATCACGTTACAGCAGAAATAGCATGCAAACATATGTCAGAAGTTACAGAAATAAATGAGTCTTACCAAGACTAACAGTAACAGCTGGTAGGCTCCTACTAGTGTCATGAGGTACACAATGCAAGGAAAAACATTGCTGCTGCTGCTGCTATAGGAAATTTTGAAATGATATCATCTCGTTGTCCACTGGGATTTGTAAATGCCCATTTTAATGCTACACCTGTGCATTAAGTTTCCTTCAGGATGCTAGCATGAAGCACAAAGACAGTAAGGGAGGATCCAGATGGGGCAATCTGGATGGGGGATCTTGCTTAATGAAAGAAGGTAGGGAGAGGGGGGAAGGAAGCAGTGTTTGGGGGAGGTTAATTTCCTCACATCTTTCTCTTCAAAGATTTCTGCTTTTTAAGGCACAGAAAAGCAACCAGGCAAGCTGACTGGAGAAATCTAATAAAGGTTCCCTCACCTGTATAACTTTCTAAGTATTTTGCATAAAACTATTGCTCAGGAGGCATTTGACTGATACCTCAAAAACTTTGAGTACGGGAGCCTTCCAAATGGCTACCAAGATAAACATCATCTGGTTTCTCTCAACCAATCCTAGCTATGTTATGAAAAGGTATCATGACAAAAAAAAAATTAATCAGGAATCCACAGGATGAAGTGCTTCATTTTTATGAAAGCCATTCAGTATCATAAGTATTCTCTTATGCTATCAAAAAAAAAAAGACAAAAAGAAAACACAAACAAAACCCCACCATTTTTAATTCCTTAAGACAGATAATTCATGATGAAAAGTCTACAATCATTCCTCTAAATTTTTGCAAATGACCAATTGCCCAGCTCCAAATACCATCAGGAGCAGTGGCTGTGAATGACAGCAGCCTCTCTCCAAGTGTGAGAGGAGGAATTTGCACAAGGGGTGAGGTACTCCTGTCACAGTCTGATTGCTAAGTGTTAACTATACCACAAGTTTAAGAGAGACTTTTCAGCAAACATGAGCAGAAAAAATGCTAATTCCTTTGCAAGCTAAAACAGAAATACACTCAGTCCACTTCCTGGTATTGACATAGTACATTGTTCTAAATGCATCCATTGTAAATAGAATATAATAGCTTTGCTGTAGGAAAACAGTTAAGAAAGTTATATGTGGATCATGGCGGGGTTTCTTGTTTTAATTTGTTTGTCTACCACTCCTTGAGAGCTACACGAGCTTCTTGAAAAATATTTCTCACGTGTGATGTACACACCCCTACATCTTTGCAACAGCAGAACCTCCAGGTACTGTCCCCCCCTCCCTACAGCACAAAGCAAGCAGTGACATTTATAAATGTAAGTGTTGACTCAAAAGGGTTTCACAGAAGAAGTAGCAGTAAAGCAAATAATCTGCCCGCTCTGTGGGGACCCTTAAGTCAAGGACTAAGTTACAGAAACTTAATTACAGGAAACTCATTTCTCAATTGTCTGCTTCTGTATGCTTCATGCTTTAACCACAGTATATGGAGCAGTGGGTCAGTGGGTGAGGGACAGGGAAGGGTACTGCTAGGTTAAAGCAACACTGTCTTTTTAAAAATCTCCAGATAATCAGTTATCTTGCCAACACTTCGGTCAGCCCAACTTGACTCTTATAAATGTGAAAGGCTAATTGTCAGATGTTTGTAACAACAAATATACCTTTTTTTAGACCACTCATAGCACGAATATTTCTTCGAAAAAAAAACAAGCAGCAATAAGATGTCTGGAAATAATTAATAAAGTTCATATAAATGTTTATGCACGTAAGTAGCAGAGATATTTTCAACTTGAAAAAATCAAACACTCACTTCTTATTTCTGACTCGGTCATACTTTGGACCAGTGAAACATTCCTATTTGTTAGTAAACTGTATAAATGCTAAGTAAATATAGAGATGCATATGATCAAAGAGAATGGAAGTTTATCTTACAAGTCAATGCTAGAGCAGCGACTGGCATATGCCTGGCAATTCTTTTGGGTAAACGTTATCATAACATTCTGTAAGAGTATTTATGCAAATAGAACAGCAAAACCTCTTACAGTGTAGAAATCCTAACTTGCAGCACTACCGATTTAGTATCATTAGAAGACACAAGCAGCATGTTTCATCCTGAGTCGAACATGAAAATCAAGACATAACATGAGGTTTCAAAGTGAAGATTCATTTTTATTCGTTATTTCATTTTGTTAGGAGGGAAAAGTTAATTTCAAAAGTGATTAAAAGCAAAGCACCCAGATCAGCCCGTTTTGTTTCACTAAACATTGTATGTGTTAAAGAACATTTTTAAAACAAACTGCTTGAAGAACTTCATAAGCTGTTACTGCAACAAAATACAATGATAATTGTAATTTGAAAAATGAGGAGTGAGCATTATCTCATAAACTCAATTAGCTACATTTTATTGTACAAATTGCTTACTTAGATCGATTACTACTGATGTTAACCAAGTACCTGAGGATGTGTTACTTCAATCTAGACAAGAATGTTTCAAGTTGCTCTAGTTATTCCATTTTTTTTCCTCATCCTAGTGCTTCATAGAATACAGACTGTCAAGAAAACCAACACACTACAGCAAGACTTGCTGTAAAATTGCCTGTTCCACCTCAAAATCTACAAAGCTCATTTCCATAGGCAAATAGCTCATATATTTTTCAAGTTCATCATACCTTGGTCAAAAACCTGAGGTATTAGACTAGGAGGGAAAGGAAGGTCAATATTATCTGGAAACAAAAGCAATAGAAAAAGTTAGCCAATTTCCAAAAACAAAATGTGAAAGGTGAAGTGCAAGGTGCCTGAGAAGGCCCAGCCATGCCCACACCCCTTGCCCAGGGAACCCTGAAGCTGCACATGCTGGAAGCGGGGCACTCAAACTATCCATGAGAACAGCTTCCTTAGGATCTCATGATTTAAGGACTAACTATATACGTACACATGCATTTCTACATATGTATATGCATATATATTCGCTTATGCATACAATATATGCAAACATTTACACAGCCTTATGTGCACATTTTCTTAATGACCCAGATGATTATTTTTGATGTCTTCTGGTATATTGGAGATTACAACTCACGAGAATCTTGTATGAATTCCATCAAAATATGCAACTTGGGACTCATTTAAAAAAAAAAAAAATACAGAAGATTTAATCACAGTATCCCTAATATCTCCGGTTGAATTTAGTGTCAGAAAGCTTTCCAGTTTCAGCTTTCCTTGACAACCTGTGGGAAATAGACAACTATTATTTGTCTGGTTGATTCAACAGACATCAGAAGCTACTACATAACACAAAAACCTTGAAAATGTACACGAGCAAAGCACAAAGCTGAAAAAAGTACTATGGGAAAGAGAGCAAGAATTTACATTCATGTAGGCGTCACCTGCACAGCAAGCTAAAGTCCCACAGTTGCAGAAGTTCACACAGGAAGAGCAGTTCCAGGAGTACAGCACACACACTTCTCTACAACACTTTGATTACCTATGCTTTATTATACATTCAGCTCCTCAGCAACCACTGTACTACTAACTGAAGCTAGTCTTACTGGAATAATCAAAGTGCCTTGCCCAAGTATTGCGGGTTAACCTTGACAGGCAGTGAAGCCCCACACAGCTACTCATTTGCTCCCCCCCTGCCCCCACAGCAGGATAGAGGAAGAGAATCAGAAGGGCAAAAATAAGAAAACTCATGGGTTGAGATAAGGACAGGTTAATAAGAAAACAGAAAAAGGAAACAAAGAAAAAAAAAGAAAGTGATATACAAAGCAATTGCTCACCGCCAGTCTACCAATGCCCAGCTAGTCCCCAAAGAACGACAGCCCTGGCAAACTTCCCCCTCCGGTTTTATTGCTGAGCATGACTTCATATGATATGGGTTATCACTTTGGTCCATTTGGGTCAGCTGTCCTGGCTGTGTCCCCTCCCAGCTTCTTGTGCACCCCAGCCTCCTTGCAGCCTCAGGGCAGTGTGAGAAGCAGAAAAGTCCTTGACTCTGTGCAAGCACTGCTTGGCAACAACTTAAACATTGGTGTGTTATCAGCACTGTTTTCTCTACAAATCCAAAACATAGCACCATACCAGCTACTATGAAGAAAATTAACACTATCGCAGCCAAAACCAGTACTTCATGTTCAGACCCTAGTTTTCTATCTTTGGACATCCTCTGCCACCCCCCAGCCAAGTAAAGGAAGTGCCCCTGTTTTGAGGAAACAAAGATTTTTGAAGAATTGCAAGTTTCCTGAAAATTTCCTGAAGAGTTTATCACTGGAATCTATATTGTTTGAGATTCCAGTGGTAATTGCAAACTTCTTCGTACAAGTCTGCATAACGTCGGTATCAGTGTTACATGCACTATGCGTGTTATGTCTTCAGGCTGCGATGATATCACATTTATTTCTTCTTGAGACATACACACAACACGTTTCGAGCCTTTATTTTCATTAAGATTTTATAGTTAAAGCTCTGAAATACAGCATCTACCAGAGGGTTTGCGCAGATGTAGAAAAATCATCTCCCTGGAAAAGCAGAAGCCTTTTTCACTCTTAAACTGTTCTTGATACGAGCAACACGTACATGAGCCTCTAGTGTGAGAACTTGGTCGATGGGTGGTGGGGCTGGGGTTGTGGGGAGAGCTCTTGCAACACACGTCCCTTTCTCCTTGAACTCCAAACACACTGGACACATGGTGAGCTTTGGAAGTAGAAGAAATAATGTTGCTGAAAGGCGTTGTTTTTCAAGTACATGAAAGTCTGCGGCCACCTGAAGGCTTTGTGCATATTTTGCAAGATTTACTTCATTTTTACATCTCATTACACCTTTTTTAAGATGCAAATAATGAAGGTACTGCAAGGTACTTGCAAATTGACAAGGTACTGAACAAGATCCTCAGGGCAATTTCTAGATTTGCTTAATTGCAAAGATGTTTCTGGAATTTTATTTATCTATTGACACTTCCAGTGAAACAAAAGCACACTTACAGAAACAAAAGATACACTGAAGAATGCATGAAAAGTCTTCCAAAAATGAAAATGGCTCCCTGCCTCCCTCTCCTGTACCTAGACACAAACAATCCCTCGTTCACTTTCAGCCTTGTAATTTGGGGCTGGAGTTCACAGGAAAAGGCAGCTGGTGCCAGAGGTGTTCTCCCCAACCTTAAAGACAATTGTCCTTTCAGTGTCTAACCGATGCACACGCTAGCTGTCAGTCCTCGCCCATCCTTCTTTACAGGGGTCAATCTCCAATTGCCAGCATAAGAAGGAGAATCAGCCTGTGTCTGATGGCCCGGTGATGCCATCAGTGACTCCACCACTAACAATGCTCTGCAGGATTCTTTCCATTCCCTCCCCTTCCTTCCCCCAGACCTCTGCTCCCAAGTCCACCTACAGCTCTATGCTATCACAATTCCTACCCGCTTTAAATCCTGATGTAAAGCCAAAGCAAACCTTACAACTCACTTACTGGAAGCTGCTTATGTGCTAAATTAAAATGCAACAAGAGAAAATAAAGCTACTTTTCACTGAGAGTCATTTTCCCCCAAGCTGATCAGAAGGTTTTACACAATCCCTCACTAAACTTACCAGAACTCATCTCAGAGGCTGGAGGACTGAAACACAGCAGTATCTGCTACCATTCCACAGCCAGAAAAAAAGAATCAAAGTATGACTCTTACTACCAGAGTAGGTAATTGTAACACATTTAGACTTCATTAATACCTACAAGAGCCGTAGATGTGATCACATAGTCTACTCTTAGGGAAGTAACCGGCAAGGTACACGACAATTTGTTCCACATCTTAATTCACAGCACAAGCAGAGATCTTGGTTTTAACTGGACTACATTACAGAGATTTTAACGTAAGGATTTACTTTGGAAGTGAGCACAGACAACATGAATCAAAGAGAGCACTCAGTCCTTTAGAAGCCTAGCTGGACTGCTTCTCATCTTGCATTGAGAGTTCTCATAGTAACATTTAAGCTTTACAATAAATTTTAAAAATAAGTTAATAGAAAGGCCTTTTGCAGTTAATCATAGCTTAATGCCCTTTACAAGGAAAGAAATTTCTCTGTTGTTACTGATGTGCTTTTTGAAGTTATTTTTGCAGCATGTTCTGTGATACCTTTCAAGTGTCAAAATTACAACTAAAATACTTATTTAAAACTAAACTTTTGAAATGTGTATCTTAAGGTTTAGACAGAAAGCTGTATGAAACAGCCTGAACTGCAAGTTTTATTCAAAAAATAAAGCACATATTTGAATGAATACAGTACTTACATGAGGACAACCATCATACAAAAAGCAAGCGTATATAAAAGCTACACACAAGTTTTGCCACAAAACTGTCAGAAACACCCCACAAATTTGACTTGAAATGGCAAATTATTTTATAAAATATTTTAATGAAACAATTCAGAAGTGCTTCTGAAGAAAGACTCAAATATTCAAGACCGTAATTGTTTTTAGATTAAAAAAAAATTCCTAAAATCAAGTACCACATTTTCCTATGTCAGAATTTAAAGCTAATGGGAGGCGGAGGGGGAGGTCTGTTTCTCAGAAAGACTGAACACTTGAACACTTCAAGATCCCCCTGATTTTAATAAAAGTCACACACATTCATTTCTTCTTTGTATCAATCATCTCATATCTTAAATGCTAGCTTTGGTTCTATGAAACTTAAGTGTTCCACACAAAAATCTGACCCCATTCCACAAGATCTCCTGATCTAAACAGAACAAAACATTCTCCAGAGGTGAAATCCTAGCAGCCCACTGGTTCTTTCCAGATCACTTTATATATTTTGGTATTATCAAGGATAATTGGTTAGGGAGTAGGAGTAAGATTACATAAAAATTAGTAAAAAATTACTGCTATTTAGATAAATATGCACACACAAAGTCAGTTCAGCTCTCCCTTAAGGTCAAGGACAGGAAGGGAAACTCACTTTTTGACTTAATTTTTCACAAAAATCATGACACTTCACAAAGATGAAAGATTTCTGAAGGAAAGAAAACTACTCACCTTCATTCCTGGGAACAGGTTCTGCACCACCAGGTGTTTTATCTGGCATCTCAGCAGAGACAGGCTTAGCAAAACCTAATGGACATAAAGCAAACAAACAAAACAAAAAAAGTATTCTCAATCAAAACCAGTACATTTCAGTAGGACACTCCCCTGCCCCATGCCCACCTGTGAAGGATGAATTTTCAGCTTTCATTGTTTCAATGTTTAGATGTAGGATACATAAACAAACAAAACTCCCTAGATTTTATCTACTATACTGTTCAGCATAACATAACTTCGATGTGAATAAATACAGTGGTATTCATTTACAGGCAGGCACAAAAGGACCCTCTAACAAACCACAACAGTGGATTGAAAGCACTAATTAAACTAAAGGATTAAATTAAATTAAACTAAGGATTTAAACCAATTACACCTGGTAGACTTCAGTCTTTGAGCTTGGATATTTTTCCCTACAAGTGAGAGTTTCTAGTTAGAGGCCTATGAATTGGGATGGAATCGCTTACACCCATGTACTGCTGGAGTTAATGAAAGAGTGGTCACTCAGTCACACCAGCCAGCATTAAACACACACACAGAAAAAAAAACACCTTAAAGCTTTACTGTGCTGTACAGCACCAGTGTTTCTTCCATCCTAGCAGCAGTCAGAGAGTAAGGGCTTCTCAGCAAGGCAGTGGGCCCATCTTCCCTGAGCAGAGTTACATACCTCTGCAGTACTGGCTGATGGTCAACATGTGGCCAGCATGTACTGACTGGGATTTTGTGTCTTTATTTTTAATGCCTTCAAATATTTTCAGTTGGGCTGACACTCCATTTTATATATCAGAAAGCTCACGATCAGACAGGATACACTAAGAAAAATAAATAAATAAATAGCTGGATTTTCTGCCCAAAGGAGGCTGTGTGTCAGCTGGCAGAGACACTGCCTCAGCTGACAATGCAGGTAGCACACTGCTGTGCACAGCACTACACAGAGCGTACAGCACCACAAGTATTAACAGTCCAGCCTTAATTTCTAATGAAGTTGCTGAAGCTTCCTGTTTCTAGTAATGTTGAGACAACAGAGCTGATTTGGCATAGAATTCGGACACTCATCAGACACAAGGTTCTGGGAGACCTCCCCAGCCCATCCAGCAGTAAAACAGAGACTGAGCACTAACAAAATTAAGCCTAACAACTTATTTCCTATGCAGTTATTTTGCTCTCAAACGCATATGGCTTGTTTTGAATCCTATCAACAGACCTAGAATTAAAACATTTCTGCACTAGCATCCAAAAGAGGGCTTTGGTTTACAATAAACCCAAACTGTACAAAATATGTAGGATTTCTTAAGCAATTTGGGTCACAAAAAGTGTTTCAAGTGTGCTGTCCAATACAATTATATTTGTCATATTTAATTCACCTATTTTTAAAAAGCTTATAAATACCTTAGACACATCTAAGGCTATGATCTACTAACACACCCTAAAGTTTCATTCATTCAGCTAATTCATATTCAGCTGATGGAAATTCCACTGCATATGACTTTCTACATCAGCCCGTTCACCTCTACTCAAGATAAAATCTTCCAGGTCTTACTCAGGAGCTGCCACTGATGTAGTACTTTCTCCTTAACACAGGTGCTTCGTCTGCAGAACATGACACATAGCGAATATGTGAAACTACATAAAAAGTCTTCTCTCTGCTCCCTAAAATTAACAGTGGCAATCCTTATCCATCTAGAAGTCTGTGCACATGAGTTCATGAGCTGGACAGTGTCGCAAAATAAATAAACAAGTGTGCCCTCAGAGGATTTAAACAACACTTAACGGTCTCCAAAATCCTTTATAAATTTGCTGAAAAACAAAAATATACTCTCCAAAAGTCATTAAAAAAAAAAAAAAATCTGTTGCTCAAGCAAATTACTCCAAGTTAATTATTTACGCTTATCATCACTAAACAGTTGACTAGAATAAATATACCAACTAACTCCAAAACCTGGCAAGCTCATGTCCAAACCTCGGCATTCAATGATGCAATGCATATTTGTGAATATCATACCAGTTTATAATTCCATTTATTCAGTGATTGACTAGTAAAGTTGATAGGAACTAGTTAATCCTACAGTACATCTGAACTAAGAAATCACATCAAGAAATACAATGGTTACTTCTGTGATTCATTTCAAACTTCAAGAAAATGGTTTCTATAAATTCTACATTTTAAAGAAGTTGTTTCTTACTGCAAATTCAGGGTACTACACATTTAAAATAATAAAACATGGATGTCCATGCATTTATTTTCTGGTTTTGGTTGTTTTGAGTTGCATAGAATTAAAATAAATATGTAAGTAGACTTCACCATGAAAATGAGAGTAACTTACTGACACATTAATGAAATAAAATTAGCAGTCTTAGAAATAATTTTGGATTTTTATTGACACTTTGTACGGGAGCTAAATAGAAGCAAGAAAAACAAGTAATTCTCTTTTTCTGGTCTCTTCTGCCCCAGCTTTATTTATACAAGTACAAGTTTCCTTGTCTAATGTAGACCAACGTTTCTTTCTATTTGTCCTTCTAAAGAAGTTACCCCCTTGCTTTTGTGTTATCCAAAGACAGTACCAGAAAGCATTACACTTTAAGTAAGACAACTACCAACACTCACTTCTCAGGAATTTAATGGAGAGCCTGTGCTCATCTCTCTGTTGAGCACGACCTATCATTTCCTGCACAAAACCAACAGGATCCAAATAGACATTGAATGACCTTGGCATTTTCAATAACAGAATGGTAAATTGAAAGCTGGATCATTCGATTACTGCACACAAAAGGTATTTATTGAACAGGTTCAGACTTCTCATAGCCACAGCACCACTCTGTTTCAAGAGCTCGTTCAGACAATACGAGGTCATTTAAAAATTCCTATCCTACAAATTGCTATTCACGGTTTACCGATATAGCAACTCTGCATTCCAATAAGAGATAGCAAGAGAGGCTCTATATAGGTATACCACATGGAAGTCAACCTCTGTGCCTCGAAAAATGCGTCTTCAGAACACTGTCTAGAAACACTTGTCACTCTGTAATAATTTTCAGCAAGGAAACAGTTTGTGAAATGTGGTGCCATTCCCTAGCTTTTCCTAAATTGCATGGTAGATTAGCAGTACCAGAACAGTTCAGCGAGGTGCAAACTTGACACTACCAGTATACAGCCTTCAGCATTTTCCCACAGCATTGTCAGCAATTTTAGAAGTTCTGTCTATAAACTGAGGTCCAGTTATATTACACAGAATATTTTAAGTGAATTCTTTAAAAAACATGGAAATCTGTGTATTTTAAAATCCAAAAAGTCTGTTTTCTCCCCCTCTCTCTCATTAATGCAAATTGGTTCCATACTGTTGCTAGAAATTGCACAATACACTAAGCAACTTAAAAATCCACTTTTTTCCTTTTGAGAAAAAGGCCAATTTCATCACTCCTAGTAACCAAGTTTTCCTTTCATGTAACCCAGATAAATTTATTTCTTTTAAGATTTGTTTTGCGTTTGTTTTCTTCTTTGAGAGGTATTGCAAATCTAGTGGAAGGAGGAAAGATTTAAGTAAAAGACGTACAGAACTCCACTCTCGCTTCCTGTAACATGCCAAGTTTTCAATGACTCAAAAACCAGAAGTTTATGAATAAACCAATACAAAAAATACTAAAATTCAGAGTTTTAATCTAGAAAGGAAACCTTTGATAAGTACTTTCCTGGTCTGGTGAATAATAAGTCTCTTTCTGCAGTGAGACTAAGTAGGACTTGTAAAAATGCAGCAGAAGAGCAGCATTTGGGGTATAAGCTTCCTAGCAAGATGTAAAAGAATGTAATTCTTACTTTCTAAACAATAAAGCTCTACGTATCCAAACAACCTGATTGCAAACTTTGGGTTACTACTACAAATTTCAAGATCAATATCATATAAAGGACCTTAAAAACCACTCCTGTTAGGCCCTTGCAAATACTCTTGCAATATAATTACAGATACATCTTCAATTGTCCCTGCACATTGGCCCAGCTATTCTAGTTGGTCCATAGGGTACTTGGTATTTCTGAATTCATCACTCAGAGCACTGCTACCTATTGCTCAACAGTTTTTCACAGAACATCCAAGCAGAAGAACTTGAAATATGTATGCATTCATAACTTATGAATAAACCCAGCTACACTGTTTACGTTTCTTAATCAGGCAAAACTCTTAAGAATAACCAAAAACATTCAGATGTGCGACCACACATTTTCACAGGCCATAATCAACCAGGGCCACCCAAATGGGCATACTGGGAGGTCCTAATTCAAGGGATTTCTTGTTCCTTATAGTGGATTGTTTTGCCTTCAATACCCTGCCAAAAATTGTAGATCACCTTTGATTTTTATGAAAAAAAATAAGATCTCGGTTCCTTTAAACACGGGATCCAAATCAATAGCACATCATAGCTGAATTGATGGGAAAACGTTCAAACTTATCACACACCAGCGCCTAAAGAATACTTTTAGAAAAGCATGCTAAGAACAAGTATGCAATACCTGCATTTCACAGACAAATATGGTCCTAGTCTCTTAAAATAACTGTGACTTCCTAAAAATATGTTGTTTCCTAATTATTCAAAATAGCTATTAACTGAAGTATTGCAACTTTCAAGTTTCATGGAGAAATTCTCACTAGAGTGAAGATTTCTGTTCCATTTTTGTTCTCTCAGCAACTTATTGCTGTACTCTAAAAAAGCATCAAGCAGCTTGAAAGAAACTATTGTTAATCACAGCACTGTTTGCGGTCGTAACTATGGAGCCCAACTATGTATTTATGTTGAACAACTAACATCACTAACCAAAATCTAACCTGAACCTCCTCCTTTGTGTCACATCACTAGCCCCTAGACTACATTTGTTCCAAAGAGCTGGAAGTGATCACAATCAAGGATGTTGATTGGATTTCTTAAAAACTTCAACATACGGAGCCTTAAACAGACACTGCATTTCTTCCCGATCTTCCAGAGGCACAATCAGCATTACTAATATTAAGATCTGCTCCTGCTGTAGCCACTTTATTCATGATCAAGAGGGGTATTCCTTTAAAATACTGTACTTCATTTTCAAATGCAGCTTTTTACAGCATAAACAGCCATGAATACAGATCAGTACTTGTGAAACAACTGAAGCCCTGATGTTCCACATTACACACCGTGTTGTTAATGGTAAAGCCACCTGCTGGTTTATTTTTTAAAAAATATTTGGACGAGATCTTCCTGCTGCAATTTAAAAAAAAAAAGTGTAAGAGTGGGTGGGGAAAAAAGGGATATTAGTAGTTTTGTTGACAAAGTATTCTGTAAATCAACAAGAAAATTTGGATGCCCATGCACATCCTGCGCAGAACGACATGCTTCTCAGGTGAATGGTACAGGACTTTGCATTTCCGAAGGCAGTATCACTCACAGACCCCCTAAAACCAGCATTCAGAAAGTCTCAGGCCACAGGATGAACTCCAGGTTCTGAGGAAAACTATGGAAAAATGCTCATCCACATTAACACAACCAGAACTTGACATTTGGCTTTTAAAGGCTGCATACATCTTTATTAGAGAATAAGAACATCCGTCCCAGATTTAGTTTTTAGCAATTTGTTTGCCTACAAAATCCCTTCTGGACCAAATGCATTGCTGCTTTGAACCCCACGAAAATAGCTTTGATCCTAGGTCACATAAACCATAAAAGTTAGTTTACATGCGAACACTAACACAGTTCTTTCACATGAACCAAGAGGTGACACTGAAGGAAACTCTAAATAACATGGACAGAAAGGATAGAAATTATGAGGACACAAGACACTGTATGTCATGAAGCCTCATTGCTGCTCCTATTCACCACCACCCCTCAGTCTAAGTAACACAGCAGTACCTCTAAGATTAAAGTGCTATTTCAAGTTAGTATTAAGTTAGCATTCATTTCTTCAAAACTGCACAGAATTCTAACAGCTCCTTTCATTCCCTTCCAGCAGAGCTCTGGATGTGGGTGTGAATTACTGCTTCCCTTCTCCAACAGCACTCTCCCGCAAAAATCTCAGCCTTTTTTCCCTGCATTGCAACATACACTGAAACATTCTAAGCCTTCTCCTCCCGTCTTTTTTTTTTTTTTTTGGAGGAGGTGGTGAGGTGGGTAAGATGCCTCATTGCCAAGCCAGGTCACCCTTGCACCTCATTTTCCACAGAAAGGCTGGCAACAGTGACACTATGGTTACTGCACCAAGAGATGAGCTGGTTCAAATAAGACCTTCTGAGCTATGGCGGCAAGAAGGGGAAAAAAAAAAAAACTTCCTTTGCATGTTATTTGTCCTATCAACAAAAATCATAGTAACATCACCTCTCTCTCCTCCACCCTTCTTCAAAACAGCAGAAGGGTGCAGCATCTTCTGACTGGTTTCTGGAGCCAATCGTTCATATTGCAGCTGCAACCGAAAAACCCAACTCTTTCCCCTCAAGCAAAGCCAAATCACAGAATTCCCTTCGTCACTTTCATTTCGGTTTACTGTAATCCACTGGTTTTGAATTTGAAAAACATCACAAATGTTCTAGCAAAAGGAATGAGCTGGCTGGCTCCTCTGTGGTTTAACTGCTACACATGCACCTCCCTCCTCCGGTCTCTCCAATAGCTCTGAATCCATTCCCAGTGCCACCCCAAGGCTTTGGCCATGGTTTTTCAAACCCACTAAAAGATCAAGTTCAGCAACTAATCACTATGTTTCAGTCTACAAGTCAATACAGAGAAGTAACACAGGATATGAGGTCTAGGAGAGAACATGACTCGGGACCTTCTCCTTCAAACTTTGTATAGAATAAACTTCTTGAGAAGAGGAGACTTATTCAACATTTGGCCAGTGTTCAGGCACGTTGCAAGACTCCTTACTTAACACCATATGTTGCCACTATTGCAAGTGAAACAAAGAGGAAGCCTTCCCTGCAGGGTCTTCTGTGAGGAGGAAGAGAGACCAAAACCTCCACTGACACTCCATCAGATAACCGGTACATTCCCAAATACCCTTGTGGAATGTCAGTTCAAAGCCTACGCAGAAAGATGTCAGTTTTTAATGGTGAAATACACCTATTTACTTCTGACAGATTAACTCAGTGTAGAACACAACTGTTTATCAACACAGCAAAAGCAATAGCTTTCAAACTCAAGTCATTTCTGTGCAGATTGTATGAAATTATTTTAATATTAATTAACCACTACCATTTTTCTTTCTGTAAAGACCAACTGTTAATGAGTATTTTTGAAGAATATCCCTTTTCATATACGTAACTTTGCTTCGAGATCAGACCTACACTGCATGTAATCATGCTGTACTACAGAAAACTGATAGAAAATAAGCTAATGCCTCTCCTGCGGTGACACGAAGTTGTGATAGCACTTTCCCATCTGGCTTTCTAAAGATGTCGCACCTCTGAATGACAAAACCACCTGTTCCAGCAAAGCTCCCGCAGGTGGCACCAGCTACTGCTTACAACGCAGCACAGACAAAACCACGTGTTTGCAGCTGAAACTGCCTGTCCCTTCTGGCCAGCACGCCAAGCAAGTGCTACAAATCCTTACAGCTTCCTGGTATCTGGTATTTCCTGCTTAGTGCTCGAGTCTGGATCTGGGTTTAGATAGCCTGCTAGCTGAGCCATTCTATCACCTTTTGGTTATTTCCAAACTTTCTGCCATCAGAATAAACTAGAGTTCTTTCCTAGGCACTGTGCATTTTTCAAAATACATACACACACATTGCTTCTCTTATGCATTTGTACAGTGCAATTAATTTCAGCAGCCCTCCCCGGTCCTCACAAAAGTTAAGAACAACAAAAAAAACCCCAAACAACATACAAACAAACAAAAAAGATCCATCAAAAGATCCTGTTTCACTTGCACACAGTATGCGAGTGCCTATATGGTCACCTTCTCTGACAGAGAAACTCTGATATTTTAAAGGTCAGTAGAAAAGATAATAGTTATGAATTTTGTCTCATAGATATTTTAATTTTGAGTAGGGCCAGAGTCAAAACACTGAGATAGGAACAAAGTCTTCCTAAACTCATATAACCTTGAAACTGCAGTTATGGACAACTCAAGAAATAGAGAGGGTGCAACCCAAAGTAAATATTCAGTCTACCGAACAGCTCCATGTTTTTTTAAGAATATAAATATAGATGCATTCATTTCAGAGTCAGCTATTTTAGGGGTCTCTTCTCTCCACTTAAATACATGTTTCTGAAGCACCCTAAAAAGAAAAGGGGAGGAAAAAAACAAAAAAAAAATACTGCTCTGCACCAAATAAAAATCCCAACTTCATTCTCTCATGCATGTATTTTTCAAGGTACAGCTATTTTTCTTTAATTTTACTAACAGTAGAGTGATTAGAATGCAACAACTCTAATTACACTGTTTTAGCTCTTAAATAAAATGTTTGTAATATATTTGGCTTCCCTATACAGTTTTAAAGAAATAACATCATACTTTACTGTAGGAAAAAAAAAAAAGCAACTTCCAGAAGTAGATCATCCTAACAAAAAACAAAATGTCAGCACTGTCCCGATGGTTCATTCACTTTGTTAAAAATTTTCCTAAACAAAGTTAATTCCAAGTAAACAAGAGGGAAAGATATTTTTCCCCTCAACTGTAAACTGTTTTGGAAAGCTAGAGGGAAAAAAAATACAAAAGAATGTTTGGTTTGGCATTGCTGCCGCTTATTCACAAAAGGGAAGCCTACTTAAAACCACGATAATGGATAACTATCACTTACGTTTGGATCCCTCACCGAGTTCTTTTCTCTCCTTAACAAACGGTGACTCCGTTATGTTTTGCAAGGAAAGGAATGGACTCAATTTGACAGACTCACTGTCAAGCAAACGGCTCCCTGAAAGCTGGTTGTGTGTTTCCTGCAGTCGCGATGAGCTTGTCTAACTGAGCATGGTATTACTCCTGAAATGGGAGGTTGGGGTATGGGCTTTAGAATTATTAGAAAAGCAGTATTCAAGCTGGCTTTTCCAAAAAGTGTCATTTGAACTGCTAGCCAAAGTATGATTGTGCATAACAAAGTTACCTACATGTACCCTGTAAAACACATTTTTCTCCTTGCAGCCATCAGAAAAAGACCATCTAAATTTTTGCTTAGAGTGAAACGTGATTAATGAAAATTTCTGGGGTGTTGTTTTCATCACAGAGTACATAAAATTAGGAAAACAACAGAGCAAATATCATAAAACATTCAGCAGTTAAAGCTTTCTAAACTCTGACATGTTCCAAAATGCTCATGCTGGGTGCCTCCCAGACCTGGTGCAGGCAGTCGATGGGAGGACCACTGCACGCTTCTTCAACTTTTCCTTCTTCCTGCTTCGAGGATACGTATGTCTGGGTGTACACGTGTATTTATATACACACTGCACACACATGGAAAAAAGAGGATATTAATAACAGACAAACTAACAGCACTGTGCGCGTTCACTTGCAGTTTGTCAGAATGAATGGCCTCATAACTCAGATTGGGACATTTCCTGTAAAAACACTACATTATTTATCAAACCACTCCCGAGTGTAACTGTTGAAGTGTGGCTTGAAAATAATATATTTTCTAGAGCCAAAGTCTGCAGTTATCTACAGAACACTCGGACTAATTATTACGGTGAGCCAAGGCCCTCTCTTCATACATGAGCTTTGAATACCGTGTCCCCAGTTCAGCAGAGTTCTGTAATTGCAAGCTTAGCCCTATTTATTTCTGTGGCATTTAAATACATATGCATAATGCAGAGCACAGAGAAACTATACAGTTTAAAATTACATTCATACTTAATCTCTGGCTAATCACAGTTTTTGTTTGTACACATATATATAAATACATGCATATATACATTCACTATAAAGAATATGTAATATTAAATCAAGTATGACTACAAAGAGAAAGGAAACATGATTTCACCCACCTATGATCAACACAAGTAGTGCCTAAGAGACTAACACTGGTGAAAGCAAAACCACATGCAGCAACCATCTTTAACTTGTCACAATTTGCAAAGGAATCTGAATAACCATTTTGACAGAACAAGCTGACAAACTGCTGAATAAACATTTCTTTTGGGTTAAAACGCAGCATTCTCGAGATGGGAAAACTCCATCTGTAATGCCATAAATGTACAAAGCTTCTAATCTCCAACATGATTTCCTAGAAAAGCTGGATTTATTACTACACATTGCATGGCCACATGCAGACCTTCACTGGCCCCATATGAGAACACTAGTTCCATTCAGAAATACACATGGGGGAAAAAAAAAAATAACATCGCTTACAAATGTTATAGTTGGAAAGGCAATTTCCTTCAGCTGTACACTCCCCCCCCACCCCACCCCACCCCGCTTTCTACATCAGCCAGACAGACGCAGTTTGAACAAATCAGTTGTTTGTAAGTAATTCACAACAACTGCATACAGCCTGAGCCATTCTGCATTTTCACAGGACTTCCATTCACCTTCTCAAGCCAACAAATAATTTGACTTAGCTTTCAGACACGGAGACAAAAATACCTATTATGAACTGAAACAATAGTCATCTGACATTACTTCCTGGACAGTTTATAAAAAAGAGTATGCAAGTATTGAGAGTCTTTCAGAGATTTGCAAGAATCTTGAACAATTCTAGTATTCACAGCTGGTGCCAAGTGAGACTTTTTTTTGTGAACTGCATATTGCTTTGTAGCTGTCCATGAGATAGGAGAAAAATCACCCAAAATCCTTTAGTGCTTTAAAATGAAAATTATTTGAAGTATAGTGATGATCAGGAAAAATCACATTTGAATACAGATTATTCAGGGGTAGTTAATAAAGGGTTTCCATTAATTTTACCATAGTTTTAGAAGGTGTTAAGATTATACACCTTTTTTAATTTCTATATTAATGGACACTTTCCACCTAGAAGTTATCCTCTTTTCACCCCAAAATGGTTCACACCAGAGCTGGAGGCCACCTTTCTTAACTTTCCATTTCAACCACACTGGACACTGAAGCTTTTTCTCCTTTTATACCATTACTAGAGAAACAGAAACAAATCATGTGTTGAACAGCCAGCTTTCCCTGCTCTTGTTGTCAGAACTGCCATCACCGACACAGGGATATCTTGCTTCCTATCTCTTCCCATTGAGGGAAGTTTTAGTAGACTGAAAGATACATCACATTCGTACAATCCTACAGCAAAAACAGCAATAAGAAACCATCAGACTTCTTTCATACTGGGTCATTTTTATAACATGTTTATCAACAATGCGGCTCCATAGACAACTAAAATTCATGAGTTACATCGGTTTCCCACTGGCAATGCAATTCCTATTGACAGTGCAAGATTTGTAGTACGAATCCCAGCCTTTCCAGTTACTTCAATTTATGTAAACAGAGAACACAAAGTCAGGCCACAGGAATAGAACAACTGCTGGAGAACCCATCTGTAAGAGGCAAGGCTTTGCGTTTCTTTGGTCATTTTGATCTAGTACTGCAAATCAATACAAGTAAGGATGAGGGGGGGAAATCTCTGAATAGACTTGACTAAAGTAAACATTCAAGGGGGTATCACTACACTCAGTATTAAGAACTTCAGCCAATTTCCATAGCCTTTTGAATTCTCAGAGTTAAGCCCAGTGAATTCAGATGAAAGTTCCTTTTCTTCCACTTTTAAGGGAAGAAATAACTTAAGTGAACCTTCTGCAAAACAGCCTCCCATACTCAGTAACAGAGGAACAAACCTAAAGCACTGCCAAGATATACAACTAAATATTCATACAGTTATAAGCCTTAATGGTTTATTCAAATATTAAGCACTGATTTACTGAAGCAAAAACACAAAGGTATTCCTGTAAATGCTGTTTGAAGTTAAGTAATTCAGTCCTTGGTACATAAAAATCCTAGTTCCTCTACTCTTGCTGTCTATTCCACACTCTGAAGGACGCTGGCACACCAAGTGCATACCAATGACCCCAAGTTTCAGCTGGATCCAGCGAGAGGCACAGCTAAGCAAGACCACCACCTGGCCCTGCCTGGGCTCCCAGGTGACGTCAGCATATTCAGCAGGGCAAAATTAAAACAAAACAAGAAAAAGTCCCTGCTGTATTTCAAACGCACAAAAGGCTGTGTATATTACCAGAGAAAGCAGGAAACCATTCCATCTCATGAGCGAATGAGATTCTGCAGCCCTCTGAGCCTTACTGCATTTAAGCAATAGGAGTAGGTGGAGAAGGAAGCATTTGCTTCCTCTAGATTTGATTACAGTCATTCCATCTCCCTCTCATCCCCAGCTTCTCCCTGCCACCGGCCCCCCGCCTGTGGAGCATTCCCAGGGCTATCGCCAACCTGCTGGCACTTTTTGCCCAACAAGGGTTCTCATTCCCTACTAAGTGCTGACCTGTCATGGCACATCAATCTAACAAGTGCCAAGCCAGTTTCAAATTCTTCTGTTTCTTTATAAATTTTTCCTTATCCTTAGTCCCTACGTCCCCCGTTTTTCTCAGTAGTGAGAGGACATTTCCAGATATCATCTCAGGGAACACACAAGTCTAAAGTTTGGGCAGTCCCTCTGACACTAGCAGGATAACGCTACCATGAAATGGAAAGCAGACCCTTAGTGGAAGTGAAGTTTTTATGGTTTGGATTTTGTTGTTATTGTTGTTTGCTTAACTCCAACTCCAGTACAGTTTAAGCAGAAGCCATTAAAGTTAGGGAAGAAGCTGCAAGGCACCTTAAGTATTAAAAAAAACAAAGTCCAAACATTTCAAAACTGATTAGCCACTTTGGCATCTGCCCTAATTTGTGGAAAATAGGAGCCTGGCATACTTCAAAAAAATCAGTTCAGGTTGAAGTAACTACCAAACTCCAAAAAATTACCAGTTATTTCTGAAAGTTTTGGAAGTCTTAGATCTAAATGTAAGAAAAGTTTTATCTACTTTAAAACACACATCTATGTGGTGCTTCTGTCAAATCATTCTTGTTACTTGGCTTTATTTTCAAAGTAGGTGTAAAATAAAACAAGCAAAAAAAACATGGAACGAGATTTGGATAATGTAAGCCCCAGAGGGTTAAAGTAACATAACTTTTATAGTGCTTCCAGAGCTATTTTGTCTTTTTCCAAAGTTAGCTGAGGGCAAAATTTACACACAAACTCAACTATTTGACTAATTTATTTATCATAAATTAGTATTACTGGTTAAAACAGATCACCTGCACCTACCAACTTCAAATCTCTGCGGCTGAAGATTCAACAATTTCTCTAAGGAATTAAGTAAGCCTTTTCAGAGAAGCAATTAGAGAGTACAAATCATACTTTTATAATTTAAAACATACATTAAAACCAAAGTAGATGAAGTCCATTTCAACCACTCACACGTTTTATGGGGTTTAATTGCAGTTTTGTTCTTTTTATCTCCTGCAAGGACGCTATCCAAGATCTACTTTAACTAACGCATCAGAATGCTTGTTTGGCAAGGTTATGAGAAGATAGCAGGAGAAACAAAGCTTTTCAACCTTTGAATTCAAATAACTATAAAAATAATTTTTAAAAATATAAAAAGATGTATTGGGAAGACCATTACAAAGCTCTATAGATTTAGAAGTGGAAGGAGGTAGTTTACGTGTTCCCCAATGCCTGACTGTCTGACAGCGTTTTACATCCCCGTTTTCCTCAGAGGTGCTTGCACCTGCCCCAGGAGGGCTGCGCTCCGCAGAAGCTGCATGCAGGCACTATCACTTTGAGGCTCTTCAGGTTTAAAAGTGTTGCATACAAAACCAAATAGTGTCCTAAAAGTCACATGTATCTATTTCTGCCCACACCTAAGCAGCTTTTATGGTAAGATTAAGAACAGTCACAGAATGAATTCAATACCTTAAGCTTTGCAAAGACAAATAGGATGATCTTTATGTAAAAATAAACCTACATAAGTCTTTTCCACACTCCAATTTTTCTACATTTGATGATATACAACCAGTCACAGAACATGTGACTCTTCTGCTTTTCACCTAGCAGAGCCCCTAGCCATTTATGTCCTTCTTCTCATCACTTATCTATGCTTTTGTTCCCTCCCACAAACCCTATTTATATATTTAAAACAGTGAGCTTATTCCTAGACAGAAATTTAAATTTTTGTCCTGCTTTTTTTCATATTCTTGTCAACTGTTGCAATTTGATTTTGGGCCTCACTAAAACCATTCTGGCTCATGAAAGCAGCACCAACTTCTCTGTTATCTTTCTCCTGTGCTACCCCACTCTGCTTCTGGGAACTAAGAGCTGCTAGAGCTGCTGCAAAAGGCAGTATTTTTCCTCTCCTCTCAGGCACTAGCAGAAGCTCTCCAGCAAAGTAATAAAATGAAGAAGAAAGCAGCAGGGCTGAAATGACATTACTCACAAAGACAGAAGGCAAGCCACGTACTATTACAGCTTCCTTAGAAGTCATCAGAACTATAGATTGATAGACATGAATTGTTAAAATATTTGCACTAGTAAGATTAACTTTAGGGTATTTGTATTTTTGTACGTATCTTATTTCTAAGTGAAAGCCTGCTACTGCAGACTGCAGTGAAAACCCTATATCCAAACAGCGTAAGTTAAGCACTAATACTTTATATAGGGTATGAAATACACTTTGGAAATCTTCCATCCTTTAATTCATCCTGTCATATTGAAACACCAGCGGACACAGGCATCTTCAAAACATCTACCATGAACAGCACCTTTAAAAATAGAGGTCTGCAATCCTAGATTAATACACAAGAATCATCAAGGCAAAATGATTTGTTTACTTTCAGTGATAAAGATCAACTGCAGGAAGTACAATACTATAGAGATATTAAAATATTTATATTATGCCTATTTATATATAAATGTATATTTACATCATGCTTTCCACATACCCAGAATTAAGTATGCATTTTTCTATCAGTACTGCCAATTCCATTTTAAGGAAAAGCCCCAACTACTAACCTCATTTCCAGCAAGCACACAACAGGCTTATGTCACTAACCTTTGAAGACCAATATCCAGGCAACCAGGGAAGGAAACTGCTCATGCAGGGGAATCTCATGCCTCCCTCATTTATACAGTTATTTGCACTAAAGAATTTACTTAAGTATCTATATCCTTACACCTGATAAGGGCACAAATAAGACAAAATATGCTTTGACAATATCAAGAAGTGTACACTACTCTCAGCATTGAAAGGCTGTAAAAAAGCTTTGAGAATTACTATTTCAGGCATTTAAACTATATCTTGGGTTGCAACCGAAGTAGATGGAATGAGTGACAACAGAGAGTTGGGGACTTATCTGGTTATCATACATTCCCTGTGGCACCACGGCAGATAAAGCATTTGTGTGGGGCTCCTCTAGTCCCTAGAGTAACAAACACTTTTTTTTTTATGCCTCTCATCTCTCCTGGGGGCTCAGGAAAATCAATCAGCTATTCTCAGGACTGAAGAATAACTGGAAAACAGAAAATAACACCGAATGGTAAATTTGCTTGCTAGGATTCTCTTCTTTTTGGCAAAGCAGTCACTGAGCACTCTTGCTCCAGTGGCAGAGCAAGAAACTTCCAACTCTACCCTATTCAGGGTAAGTTTGAGGCCAGTGGGTCTACCACTTAAATGACTATTGCTTCAAGGAAAAACAAGAAACAAACACTAAGAAGCAGAGGAAGACGGTCCTCTTGCAAAACAATTATCTGAATTTTATACTTTCATCCAGCTTTTGTTTCTTTGTTCTATGCATAGTAACAATACGGATATTATGGTTAGCACAAGAGTGTTACCACAGTCACGACATCTCTTGAAGCCTACTGGACGTTAACAGAACAGCAGATGGCCGTTATTTCAGACTCCCCGCCCTTGATCATCACTAATTCAGAAGCAAACTAATTTAAATGAGCTAGTGCCAATTCATAAAGAACCCATTGTTATATCCAAATTAATAGCTTTAGATCTTGTGTTACCAGATGTGCTTCAGAGACACAATAAAATTTTAAATTATAATGGCTTGTTTAGAGTCCACTTTAATGTCACTTCTCATAAATATTGGCAAATGAGGCAAATTTTAAGACTATGAACTTACTCCCAAAATAAACACAGAAAATTCTGATCATAGTTTTGGTTTAGATTCTAGACAGATCTGGCACAATGTCTTCAATTATCCTCTAACCCAACTGACCAAAAGCTCTCTACTCTGAGACCAGAAGTGGCACACGGCATTTTGAAAGGCCTCGCTTCACCCTGAAGACTCGTAAACCCTCAACAGTGGCACATCCAATAGACAGGCAGGCCATAATGGTGCCCATTACATAAGCAACACAACTTAGACCTAAAATGTTGTTAGTAGTAATAAAAGGACCAATCAAATGTATAAGAATTTGGAGTAGGTCTTAACTTCATTGATAAGTCATCAGTAAAAGTCTTAATACATGTCAAGAGGGGAACAAAAGGGAATAGAGTGAATCATTTGCCATGACTCCAGTCACGTCATGTCTGACATTTGTCAGACTGTTCACATTAAAACAAAGAAAATTTTTTCTATGAGAATAAATCCTCAAAATGAACATCAGTACACTAGATGCAACTAGAAAACTATTTTTCTAACTTACAGAAAAATACAAAAGTAGTATTTTGAAAATATCTGTTTTTTGAGAGGGAGAGATAGAGATCATTGGAAGACTGTAATCCACATAAAAATAAAAATGATAAAAAAACACACCAACAGAACTCTCCAGAAAATATAAGCTTCAGTTTTAAACTACACTATTATTTCTGCAAGAAAATGCGGACCAGTTCTGTGGAATCCTGTATCTCAAAAATTTCTTTTGACAGTTTTGCTGAAACTTGCCCATTTGTGGGAAACACTCTGTTTTCAATAAATTGCTATTTCCCAACAAAATATTTTTGTCTGAAAAAAATTCTAACTGGCCTCACTTTTAAAATCATTTCTCAAGTGTAATATTTCACAAAGTCCACTGCCTTTTCTTACTTAAAAGGCTACATCGTGTATTTTAAAGATACACATTCGCTCGCTGTCATACTCCCACAAGACAAGCAATATTGGTGTTTAAAACTGTATGTATGGAGGGTATTGTTTTCCAAGGCAGTCTTTTTCTCATGGAAGAAACAAATTAACAATTATGACTTACACGTCTTTTTTATTCTACTTTGAAAACAGGATTAGAAGCCAAATCTCCAATAATCTTTGGCTTCCATTTGATCACAGAAGACTGGGATATCAAAATACAAAATATACTATCTTTACTAAGCAACTTCACATATCTAAATTATTGTGTATTAAACAAGTACAATCCAGCCTGGATTTATCCTTGAATCACAGTTTATAGCTATAGCTGAAGGAAAGAAGTTGAAGTGTCTGTGGGGGTGGCAAATACACTCTTGGGAGGTGATGAGGACATGAGGGAAAAGAAGAATGTTGTAATAAAAAATAAAGGAAAACAAAGAAAGAATGGAAAAACATAGTTATGTCTCCTGTCAGATTCCATACTGATATCATTTTGAATTACAAAAGAAACTCATGAATAGAAAACAAAACAGTATTTGATGTACTGTACTTATGCCACTCCAGCTAAGTATGCAAAGTAGTGGTTTTTTTTTTCCCATGTATTAAATATTTTTTCAAATTCCTCCAAAATGTAACTAATATAAATATTTACTTTTACAAAGGGTCAAGTGGACAAAACGTAATTCTCCCAGAAGGAAACCAGATGTTTAGTATCTTCAAAGTGATGTCCGTGCTGATATAAGCAGTAGCTAATCTTTATTTCAGGGGTTGAAGTTCATTGCTACAGTTTCTTTTACTGAACAGCTATGTATTGCAATGCTCTGATGAGTATTTGCTTCAACAGAAGTATTTTTACATTTTTGAAAGGATTTTGTTTTGCATGTATAGTCAATGCTCAAACTAAAGAGCCTTCTTNTCGTGAGTCATGCACGAGGTGCAATTCTATGCACTACACTGATGCACTACTATGTTTCTTAAAACTTACCATACACATTAACAGGGTCCCTTTAACAGAATTTACAAAAAAAACCCAGCAAATAGATTTCAACAGGTTCTATGGGGTTTTCCTGTATTACTTGGCTGGTGCCATGGCAAGCATTAAGTTGTCGC